>DVZL01008158.1:0-10391 GCA_018236625.1 Lasaia peninsularis
CAGCCGTCTGCCAGCGATAGTTTCGTCATAATCGGCCCAGCCGCTTCAGAGATTAGCGGATACGGACAGACAGACAGACAAAAATGCTAAAACATATTATTTTGGTATATGGTTCTTGTAAACATACATATTATGAATTTGGTAAAAAGCTGTTAATTTAATATTGCCTACAGACACTCCAATTTTATTTATTTGTATAGATTCTATACATCGCCTTAAGAATGCAGTGTTTCAGAAAAAATCATTCCGTTTGAAAGAATGATTTCTACTGGTCACTGTGAACTTGACTTTCTATTTATAAGCGATTTGATTGCCAGCGGGTAGAGATTAAACATTACATTCTTAACGCAAATTAATCAATTAATTTAATTTAACAGAATCTGGTAAAGATTTTTTTTTTCTTGATAGAAATTACTCATTTACGAATGTTAAAAAATATATATATTTTTTTTATTTTATAAAAACTTATATTCATTGATATTCAAAGGCGGACTTACCGCTATGTTCCAACGTCATACATACGTCTTTGTTATATACATGTTATTTACTTTAAAATTTTATATGTATATGTTAATTTTACGCGACATTAATACATATGAAGAAGGATAACTTGATATACTTATATTAAATGTATGCAGACTAGACAGACAAAAATTTTGGACGGTTGACAAACTGTAAGCAATCTTGTGACCTTGTGTATCTGTAAACTTGAGAGTGAGACAGCTGGCCAGCTAATAAGGCAGATGTTTAATATTGTAGACAATTTGTTGTTACAAGTGTAATCCCCATAGTACCATTTATTTGACAGCTGTCAAATTCATATTCATTATATCTATGACACTTATATATAAGAAAAAATTAAAATTAAATTACAGGCAAAAGAATTTATTTAAAAAACGTACATACTCGTTTAAGACAGGTTTAGTCTTATAAAAATTAGAAACGTTTTATTAATATGTATATTCGTTCATAACAAGAAATATAAGTACATATACTATATGACCCATTTTTATTATTTAACTAGCTGACCCGGCAAACGTTGTCTTGCCATAAAAATTTAGGATTGTATGTATTTTAATGCCACATCATAAAAAAATGTCCTAAAAATTAAAAAAAATTGAGTTTTTAACCATTTATCTTATGGGGATGATAAATAAATAACAACATATTCTCAGACCTACCCCGTGTGAATATAAAACATCATCAAAATCGGTTCAACCATTTTCGATTTTCGGAGGTAAAATCACTGACACGATTCTATGTAGGAGAAAATGCATACTCTTATCCATCCAGAATATAGTTTTCATATAAAAATAATTCGTAAATGCGGTTTTACAATTATATTTTGTAAACAGAAAGTTAAAATTATTATTCAGTCTATATTTATCTGTATTATGACGGTGTTGGTGGGGAGGTATTTTGAAATGCTCCCCCTTAACGGGTCATGTAGTACAAGTACGCTCCCTGAATATAGTTATGCTTGTATGTATTTCAGTAGATTCTCGGGAAACTGATATTATTTTGTATACTTTTCTAGCGTTTTTTTTATATATTATAAATATTAACTAGAATATCAATCTTTCTCTTAGGTTTTAAAATAGCATTTGCACAAAACTCACCTTTGCCGGAAAGCTTAATTAACTTTTTAATTTTCGTTATATTTACTAATACTCGCTACTTAATTTTTTATTATACGATTTTTTTCACGATTACTTGTGACCTTTGACTTATGTACATGAGTATGTAGTATGTACCTCTGCCTACCCCTTCGGGGATATGAACGTGATGATATATTTATTTATATAAAATATATAAGTAGAAAAGATTCGATACCTACAGCTTGAAGCTTCCTACTGCGTGAGTGAGGCAACACAGATCTGAAGAACAGGGTATAGAGGTCCGAAACGGGTATTTTAAATTTAGTGTCGGCTCTTATCTTTAAATCAGGGAAGGGCGAGATTTTCTTACGTAGGCCTATTATCGGTGCTTTCGCATTGGCTCTATGCTAACTAAATAATAATAAATACTACTAAATAATTCATTTTTACCAACATCAACTGTTGTAGATTACCATAAAAATCTTATTTCATGTGAAAACTGTACACATTTCGCCTTCTCGTCTCGTCGTCTTGCTCTGCCCTAAGCCGGCCCTGTTTAAATACGCTTCAAGAACGGCTTAAGCTTATTGCAATATATTATTAATTGCTTATAAGTTTTCCTAGCATGGTGCCACTTTTCTGAATGTTAAAAGTTTGTATTAATGGATACTCATGATCTATAAATGTTATAAGCTTTTATATATGTTAAAAACAAACCCAAACCCATTGGCTTAAACATCTTGGATATGAGTATCTATTATTGCAGTATTATTTTTAAATTATTATATTATAGGCAAATTTTTAATGTCAGTTATAGCTTTAGTAAAATAATAGATTTTATCATAAATAAATACATTTTTGAACTTGTATAAAGATTTCTGACTTGATATTAGCTATTTATTATTGCTATAAAACCATTTATTACTCGCAACAATCAACATCTACAAATTATTATTTTTAAACTGCTATAAAAAATAGTTGCAGTAAAAAAAATAATGGTAAAAAAAACGTATTAAAGCTTATAAATACATACATATCACTAGTTCCTTTATTAATAAACCGTCCTTATTAGTATTTTTTACTTTAAATACTACTACTATTACCACCACTGCTACATACTTAATAGTTATAAACTTTTTTTTCATGAAATTTGAAATAACAATGAAATATCTAAATGCTGCCTCCATACGAATAAAAAAAGAGACCGTCTCGCTTTACCAGTCTCTAAAAAAATCGATGGGACAAATTATAGTTTACGAACATTAACAGGCTTTAATTCATCTAGAATGTAGTTGTAAGCTGGTGAATATATATATGGTTTCCAATGTGAAAGAGGCTTATTTGAGCTTGGTTTTTTTTCAAATACATTTAAGATCGGTCTAAGTCTAATGGTAGTAATTCTGCTGGACAATAACTAAGCTCATTTTCAAACAAATTAAAAGAGACTGAATACTTTTAGTGCTGTCAAATTACAAAGATTCCGAGTTAGGGGCCGTCCATTAATCACGTGATGTTTTTTTTGGCATTTTTTGACCCCTCCCCCCTCCCCCCTATATCATGTGTATTTTTTCGTACCTGCAAAGAATTTTTTTATTTAAAAAAAATACTGGTATAAGTATCATATATTTTACTGGTATAAGTAATTTTATTATAGAAAATTAAAGACTACTCTAAGACTAGTATAATATCGTTCAGAGGTAGACAGAAAGGTTGCAGTTTGTTTTTGACTGATATAAAAATAATGAAAGAAATGCGAAAAAGTTTTTTGTACTAGTACATGAACATTATTTAATGTACAACATTTTCGGACCACGGATTAGCAAGACTTTCTTCGACACCAATAACTGGATAAGCATGCATGATTAATGGACAGCCCCTTATACGAAATTCTAAGTCTGTAGAATTGCCACGTACAAACTAATCTGACATGACTAAATTTTTTATTATTATAATAAGATTACCATAACTTCAATCTTTTTTTAGCGTGCAACAGAATTACAACCATATGTTTGACGTAAAATAACACGCTTTTTCGCTTGTAATTGACAATTTTAATCATCGTAAATTGCATCTGAGCGAGCTTGGTTCAAATATTAAAACACTATATATAGTATTTATACTCCAAAAGTAAAAGTATTTCCTCAAAATGCTTTTAAATTACCATGTTTAGTTAAAATGTATTTTGGGTTATACCTGAAAAAAACTGTTCGATGATCGCAATCAAACTCGAGACATTTTATAGAATAAGAAACAATTAAGTATTTTACTAACAAATTTGATTTTAATTTTTATTGTTATACATATAATAGATTTAAATTAATACTCGTTTTGTTTAGAAATGAATTTTATTTGTTTATAACATTACTATAAGTACTTATAAAACATTTGTTGCACAATATTAGAAACACAGCCATATGTAAAAAGTCAAACATGGTTCTCGTATTGTTGAACGCTGATTATATTTATGTGCACTGAAGTTTAACACTGCACAAAAATTAATTATAAATATACTTTATTATTGCATTTGTTTCTTTTTTTGTCCATCTCAGGTTTTCTGAAATTAATTCCCGTGTTTATCTGATACTCCTGTGTAGTTTAACACAATTCTTAGGTGTAAAATAGCTATGCCTCCCTACCAGGCCGCTTGTAAGAGGCGAGCATAGGTACCTACTGTGCAGCAACTCTCCCGGGTAGGAAACCACTGCCTTACCTATTCCTGCCTTAATACTGACATTGTTGTGATTTGGTTATAGGGTAGCTGATAGATTAGCACATCAGGCCTAGCAGACAAGTGACAGCGACAGCGACAAACCTATGACATCTATGGTCCCTGTATGCCACGATTGTCTCTTACCATCAGAGTGCCGTGTGCTTTTTTTATGATATTGAAAGGCAAACAAGCAGACTGATTTCCTGATGGTAAGAAATTCACGTCGCCTATAGACACCAAAGGTGGAAATGGTACGTTGCCAACCTGAGGCTGGTATGCTAAGCCTCTTGCGTAAGTAAGTTTACCAGCTACCCTACCCTCCAAACCAAAACACGACAACGGCGAGCATTGCCGCTATTGTGGCAGGAATAGGCAAGGCGTTGGTACCGATCTGGGCAAGTCGTTGCAAGACTACCACCAGCTAGTCAATGTCACGGTGTTGGTGACTATAGACCCTGTGCCCGCCTCTTACGAGCTGCCTGGGTGGAAGGCAGTTGGCCTATTCTACAACGGAACCCGAACCAACACGGGGAAGCTTGTTCGCTCCCTCATCCCATAAAAAAATATTTTGTATACGCAGACTTTTGGTAAATCGAAACAAACTTTATCAAAAAGAACAGATAGAAAATTCAAAGAATTGGAGCCTCGGTGGTCTAGTAAAGCTTTGGACTTCCTATAGGAAGCTATAGTCCAGGTTCAAAACCATTATATAGTAGGTAGGTACCCACTAATACGTTTTTCTAAATTATGTAAGTACATTTTCTAAGTGGTCTTACGGTGAAGTAAAACAACGTAAGGAAACTCGATGTGTTCGAGTTTGATCTAATCTAGGATTGGGCCTCAGATGTCAGACGGCAATCGCTCTGTGTAAAAATTGGTACCCTTGTCAAATCCCTTAGATAAGGTAGGTACTCGGCTCCAATATTATTTTATATATAAAGAGGATAAGGGATCAAGAAGGTGTCCGGTAAATATATGAAAGCAAATAATGTCTGATTTATTTATTGGAATGTATTCCGGTCCGGATAGAGGACGTGTGTGTTACCTAGCAGTCCGACGACAGAACAGTGGCGCTCCTACAATAACTAGGTACTATATGACTTTAAAATGAGTAATAGTAACTACTAAATAACTGAAGACTCATTCTAAAAACACAACCTTGTGTATAAAAGGCATACAAGGAAAATTTAATCTTAGGGAGCTCATACTACGATGAGCGTTGTTAAATAATAGCGACTCAACAACTAAGAACTTGCTAAACAGCTTGTAAAAGACGAGCGCCCGTAATATGTTAGCAAATTGTCTCTTGGTCCTGCCACCACACACATATCTTGACACCTTGCGAAGTAGGTAGGCATGGTATTGAGTGCCAAGTGCACGATTCCTACATGGTGTTTGACGCTGTCGTATTTGATTGAGAAGGGCGGGCTTATTGTGGGTTTATGACGAATATCTCCCTTGAATAATCAAATTTCATAAGTCTAACATAGGTTTTTTTTAGTTTTTAATCGACGAAGCCAACAAGCTAGGCAGCGTTTCTGAATCTACAAAATTTTGATCAAAATGCCTAACACTGGACTTATAACTTTTTGTTTTGGTACCTATTTGAACAGTTCATATTGTCAAAAAATAGCAGAAGCATGTTGGAGGCAAAATATGTCTGTCAGAGACTATACATCGTCGATACTTACATTAAAGGCTGAGGAGTTAAATTCGCTGCCTGCGAGTGTATTCTCGAAACAATATTACCAGGTTATCTTTAAGGCCAGAGTGAATAGGCTGTTTTTAGTTAGGCAGGTTCCATTTTCGACCGCATCGTCACTTAACATCAGACGAGATGGCGATCAAATGCCCACATATTATAAAATTAAAAAAAAACTCCTGTTGCAAAGTGCTGGCCTTTTTTGAACTATTAAAGATACAGTTTTACGAGTACTTTTCCAGTTTTATCATCACCTTATTTTGCAAGACTAATAAACAAGATCTATTCTATGTCTCTGTGGTCGAGTAGTCCAGACTTTGGTGGACATAGTCCCAGATGGGGCGACTAGTTTTTTCAGTGTATTTCAAAAACAGTTGCCCGATATTAGATTTGTATCTGCCCCTACCTACCCTTTCGGGAGTTGTGGTCGTGACGACATTTATTTATTGTTATTTACCTATTATTTTATTAATATTAAAAAATGAAACTATTAAACACCTACGATTAAAATTAAACAAATATACAGACACAGTAAAATTCTTATAATTCAATGATTGTTTAATTGTCATTCACTTAAATAATTATTGTCAATTTCAATTCGTAGATTTGATTGTTTTGATTTACTTAATCTTTCTCTAAGGTCATTTGTCTTAGTTTTTCTTGTCTTCAGAAATTGTCGTAAATCACTTGATTCTGTATCTAACCGAGACCAGACGCTTGATGTGTTATTTGAATTACTGCTAACTTTTTGTACTCTACTCATAACATAATGATCAGAACTGTCAGATGAAGATCCGTCACTGGAATGATAATTTCTCTCTGGAGCAACTTTCACACCGAGCCTTGACTGAATATTAGCAGGTATCTCATTTTTTTTTCTTTGGCTTTGAAATCTTTCAGAAACTATATTTGTGTTCCGAGGTGTAAAATTACTTCTACAGTTCATAACTTCTATAGAGAGTGGTGCAAAATCATCTTTGTCATCTGCCAATACTTTTGTTTTTTTTACTTTAGTCTCTTCATCATCTGCATGCATTCTCATCCTAGGAGCTTTAGCTTTCTTCTTCCACTCAGAGTCTGAACCACTGCTTTCTTCCTCATAATTATTGTAACGTTTTCCGAGGCGTTTTGCTAGTCTTTCATTTTTAATCATAATCCTCTTAGGTGGTTCTTCTTCATCAGAGCTTTCATCTTCATAATCATAATTCTTATAAGGATTTGGAAATTTTCTCTGAAATATTTCTTGGTGGTCATAAACACCCCAAGACCTACACAAGTCTCCCCAAGGATTTTTTGTGTCTTTTGTCGTTTCTTCATTAAAATTTAATTCATATTGTATTTTTTTTTCAGTTATATTTTTATTGATACCCTTTTTGTCACTGTTTGTTGCAAAACGCATTAATATCATATGTGTTTTGGGATGCGGAAAACCTTCTCTCCAGTGGTATGATGATTTGTCCATTAACATTTTTGTTATTTCTTCATCTTTGATTTCTCGTGAATGTACTAACAATGCTAATGCCGCTGAAATATGGTCCTGACAAACCACATTACCTGAAATCCATAAGAATATTTTTAAACATAAAAATCATTACAAATGAAAATATTAACTCAGTAATTATTATTTTTCAATATGTGACATATTAATGATAGTGTGGATAAACTGTAAAACAACAATTTGCAGTGTTTTTGCAGCCATCTGCCCTAGTAATCGATACAGCAGTAAGTCAATAAATGCAGTTTCCAGAAAATTTACTGTTTTTACTGCTCTTTATCAAACAAGAAAATGCATTTCTGATTAGAAAGAAAGCTCATACATTCCGAATCAACAATAATAAAAAAACGGCCATCTGTGACTTACTGCCCTCTCGATTACTACAGCAGCCATGTTCTTTAACACTGGCAGGTCACTTCTTTACTAGGTCTTTTTAAAATGTCATATTAACAATAATGATGTTACAAATGGGATGTTCATGGCGAATTTAACACAATAGGTTCAAGTCACACTGCTTGATTATTTAAATAATAGAGATACAAAAAATTTATATCAAATTGACCCATCTACAACAATTATTAGCACCTGGTAAGAGGAGAGCATAGGTTAACTTGATCACTACTAACATTACCACCGGCGGTAGAGTACTATACAGCAATTTGCTGAGTAGGAATCTACCGCCTTACTTATCCTGCTGACAATGACATGCTCCGGTCATGAATGTAGGGCAGCCAGTAGACATGCACATAAGGTCTAACAGCCCTCACATGACAGCAACTCACATGCAACATCTATTGTGCCTGTTACTGTACTGAAAAAAATATTTTTCCTATACCTCTATCTGTAGTGTGTTTCCATCATGTTTGCTTAATAATAACTACAAAACAAATTCCAATATCCTATGCTTTTACATGTATCATGTTCTCAAGATTGGAATTGGGATGAAAGTTTTTTATTTCACCTTGCTATTATTAAAAAAAATCATCAAACATGTATCCCTTTAGGGATATACAGAGGTACATATGTACCCTCAATTAGCCAACAATATTAGGTCCAATGATGTTACAGGTGGCAAGTCAGATGGCATATAAGGCACAAATATCTCAGGTAACATTATAATAAAGATAAACAATTTCTCAATGACTTATATTAAAATCTTACATGAGTTTTCATCTACCCAGTCCAACGATACAGGTTTATACTCTTGTAAATATTCAAATATATCTCTTGTTGTTAGGCCATGAACACCATTCAGATGAAGAGCATCAAATCTAAAATGTCTCTCATTTTTGCTTTCCACTCCAAAGTTGTTATACAATTCGTCTATTTGCTTTTGAGTAACAATCCTATTTCCTGTTAAGTTTATACCAAATCTCTGAGCTCTTTCTTCGAGTTTAGATGCGTCAATTTTATTAAGCTTTTGTACTAGCAAGCCATCCTTTTCAGCTTTATATAACTGAAATTTATAATAAAATATCATTACAATTCAGGTTTAGCTTAGAATATAACAAATAAAAATAAGTAAGGAGTAGAGAATGAGATACACACCAAAGTACATTTCGTTTCGTCATCAGTAGCAGGTTCTATTTTATCATTTTCTAACATTTCAACATCATCACTCATTTCACCGTCTTCTTTATCGTGCTCCATAGTTTTATCTATTTCCTAAATCATTAACAAACTAACAAATATTATGCACAAGAACCAACTAACAAAATAATTGTCAACAATATCGTGTAAATTAACCAGAAGCCATTGACGTATAAAAACAAAGACTTAAATAAATTACTAATCAATATACAATGCGAAAGAACTGGGGATTAAAAAGTATCTACAATTAACAATTTTAAAGATATTTTTAATATAATGGAAAAGTTTTCTTAACAATTTTGATCTATTATTGACCTCAAGGAATTATACCTATAATTATTAATTGGTTAACGGTTTGACATTTGACACAGATTAACATTTGACATCTTCATATTTGGAGTTTTGACCATAGACTATAAATTATACTAGAGATGTCTTGCCAAATAAAGTCACGATGAACCCAGAAACCTAGGTACCTAGGCAGGTACAAGTCGGCCTCACGCACCAAGAGTATTTGTTAGACGTATCCATCACTATTCTCTCATCCATTAATAAACATCATTAAATGCAATTTAATCTATAGGCAATTCTTTCCAGCTGGAAGTTCGTTTTATTATTTACCTTCAATAGGTACCAAATTTAAGCCATAATTACTCGCAGTCAATATAACTATAGTAGAAATAATTATGTAACCTCTAATTTTTAAATAATTACTTGTGTTGAAATTAAGACCCTGTGACATAATGAAATGTGTGAAAACTAAAGCAGTTTCCATTTGAACAGGTTTAGAAACTAATAAAAATATGAAGTGCCCAACAATATAACTTATGCGGACTTCTCTTTTACTCTATCCAACACTGACTTGACTTAAACATTATCTTTAAATCAGTTTGCTTATACACTTTATTTTATACAAATCAATTTTACCCAACAATATATCTCTTGTAGGTGAGCCTAATAAAAATATCTTTCAGAATCCAGTGGTATTTTTTATCATTATTTAGATGCTTTTTCTCCTGACTAGCTAGGTTTGGGAACAATATTAGTACAAGGTACCTACCTCGTAGTACTACTACAATAACTCGGATCAAGAAAAGAGTACTACATAATATAATAAGCATTTATATCTCTCGGTAGAGAGAACATACCTATAGGTACCTATTTATTCTTTGATTTATATTTTACAGGAGTCTGTAGACCATAAAGTATATTTGTATAATTTTTTTTTTTTTTTTAGTATGATTATCCCAAATGGGAAAGGCAAAGGAACTGAGTCCATACAGCCATGTCTTTCGT
>DVZL01008159.1:0-10390 GCA_018236625.1 Lasaia peninsularis
GAAAAAGAGTAAGAAGGCAGCAGGCTGTATGAGTTTGGTTTCGTTGCTTCAAAAATGTATGATTATTTTGACCGTTTTTATAGGTTGTAAAGAAAGGTAACCGTTTATTGCGAAGAAAATATCGATATATCGATTCGGGCGCGAACAACTATTATTATTATTAAACTTAGTGTGATAAGACAGGCAAAAAAATATATCGTCATGCTTATATCCCCGAAAGGGCGGGCAGACAGTACCTACATATGTACCTACGATTAGCCGATATTAGGTCCCATAATGAGACTGGTGACAAGCCGTCGCTATATCAAGCGCAAATCCCGGGTTTCCTCGCGATATGTTTCACCGTAAGAGCACACAGAAAATGTATTTAGAAAAAACATGGTTACTTACAATATCGAACTTACATTTTGGTAGTCCAGGTTCAAACCTCGCCATGGTTTGAACCTGGACTACCAAAATGTAAGTTCGAAGCACGTACTACAAAGCCACCAAGGCTCTTTAAGATAGATCGAAGTTTTATTACAGATTTATAAGTATACACGTATCATGAGCATACAATTTGCTTACTTTGGGGTTAGATAATGGGGTAGTCGGTTAACTTACTTTCGTATGAGGCTTTCAAATCTAGCCTCATTTTTTTGGTGTCTATAGGCGACGTATATTCCTTTCCATCAAGGAATCCGTTTGCTTGTTTGCCTTCTAATATTATAAAAAAATCCAGTGGTAACAGTATTATTATTTTTTGAGGTAGTGTACGAAGATAAACCAAAGTTTTGTTACAGATTTATAAGTACGTACTACATCCGCGCACAACCGGCTGGGCTGTCCTGTGTACTCGTCTCCGGAACGCGGGGTTAGCATCGGTTTATGATGTTACGATAGCCTACGACAAGCCTGCACAAACCGAAATGGATTTGCTGAGAGGAATAATGCCAAGACACGCTTATTTTCACATAAAAAGGTAATTCTTATGTATTACCAGCTGTGCCCGCGACTTTGTCCGCGTTTTTGCTTAACTATTTTATTTTATACATTTCTTGAGTTAAATTTTAAAATAAAAGTAGTCTAAGCTGTTTCTTATTACATTAGCTGTTTGCCAGTGAAAGTACCGTCAAAATCGGTCCAGCCATTTCAGAGATAGAAAGACAGACGATAGACAGATAGTCAGACAAAAAGTCTAAAAAAAAATGTTTTGGTATATGTACCTTGTAAATATACATATGCATTTAATAAAAATCCGTTACGTGCGAGTCAGATTTGCGCACTAAGGGTTCCGTACCATTTTCTATAAAAACGACAGAGAAACACTTGTATGGGAGCACTCTTTATAAATTTGTTTTATTCTGTTTTAGTGTTTTTTGCCATAGCGGCAACACAAATACATTATCTGTGAAAATTTCAACTGTCTAGCTATCACGGTTTAAGAGATACACCCTGGTGACATACAGACAGACAGAAAGACGGACAGCGAAGTCTTAGTAATAGGGTTCCGTTTTTTATGAATTTAGAATTAAAAATGTTAAAATTCATGGTCTTCCTTTTCTTTCTGATGCACCTGGTAATGATTAAAAATTATGAATGCAGTTTAAATTGTTTTATAAATTAAAATGACGTATTATTTCAGCAAAATGTTTGCAATACTTACGGTACAATATTTAAGCAACTGCAATATTTAAGGCACTTCTCCATGTAGCATAGCCGTGGGTTGCCCTGCACGGTACATAATACCAATGTAATTTTTTTCGATTTTTTTCTTACCGTCCGATTCCCGCTAACCTTATTATCGGCTGGGTTGATTTCGACCGAGCTTTCACTGGCAGATAGCGGATTTAATAAGGAGTAAATTTACAGCACGTAGTCGCGGGCACAAATAATATTTTAATATAACTAGCTGACCCGGTGAATTCGTTTCATTAAATACATGAACATCAATCAAACGTTTGACAGGTAAGAACAGTTTGTTTGGGAAAATTAAATTGTCTTTTTTAGGATTTTCCTTGATTTTGTTATATTTTCTCATCGTTTAAACCTTCCCTGGACTTCCACGAACATTTCAAGACCAAAATTAGCCAAATCGGTTAAGCAGTTCTCAAGTTTTAGTGAGACTAACGAAGTGAAATTCATTTTTCAGTCATTTTTATATATATAGATAGTTTTTCTTTCATATTAGTTTCAATAGTTCTTCAGTTTTATCATAATCTAGACTTTTAAGAAATTGTTGTATTGTTATTTTGCAATGATATTTATTTTTTGAAAATATGTTTAATATAGTATTTAATTTATTGTAAAGGAAAGGTCCAAGAAAACAAAAGAAATTGTGTGAGCATACTGAATGGAAAGTGTACGTTTCACAAACTTTGCCCTGACGACGTTTCCCTGCATTAACTTTTGGATCGTATAGTAATTGTGAGTGTTTTTTAAGGATAGTTTGTAATATGAAAGTCTGCCTTACTGTAAGTACTTTCCATTTTTTATATAATTCAGCTGTAGAGAACTGATACGGGAGACCTGCCGCAACTTTAAGAATGACCCGTTGAGCTCTTTCCACAACCATTAGATGAGTTTTTGCAGTACCTCCCCACGTAGTAATACAGTAGTTTAGTAGTGAATGACATAGTGCATTGTAAACTATCATAATTACAGGTTTTTGAGCTATTTTGCGGAGCAATTTAAATACATATATTAGTTTACGTAATCGAGTTCCTAATACTGTTATGTGAAGCTTGAAATTTAGGAATTGATCAATGATAACACCAAGGTATTTCATGGAACTCTCTTGCTGGACTATTGGACATGTGCACGTGGTGTTTTCCGTATTACATGAATGCGCGATAACTTTTAGGAGACCCGTTGGGAGTAAATTCGATCTATGCGCAAACGTCACATATTTAGTTTTGGTGGTATTTAGCGCTAAGACATTATATTCCAACCAATTACAAATTTTATTAAAACCCAACTGTGCATTATGAAATATATCGTTCCATGTGTCACCACTAACCAAAACACTGTGGTGTCATCCGTAAAACATATAATTTTACCCATCGTAATTGAAAGAGAGCACAGATAATTTATATAAACTAAAAATAATGTAGGGTCAAGTATACTACCCTGAGGCATTCCACTCGTAATATGAAGCTCATCGCTAAGTATTTGTCCTATTTGTACTCTTTGCGTTCTGTTTGTTAGAGAGTTCTTGAATAATTTCAAAGAACTGTACCTACCTATCTTAAAAAAACTGCATAATAAAAAGCAATGTTCGTGAGTTTTGCATAATAAGGCCAAATATCCTTTAAACAGTTTAATAAATTAAGCCTCGTGTAAACTTAGAAAACAAATAAATATAATCACCTTCCTTTTTGCAAACTCGGAAAAAGGTATAAGGCAGAAATAAAAATTTTATTATTTAATTTAATTTTAATAATTTTAATTTTATTATCTATTTAATAGATAATAGGACTAAATCTCATCAAAATCCATACAGAATTTTTTTTTTATGAAACACACTACATTTACTCTTGCGACGTCGGGTAAAATTGTCCTATATGTTTATCGGTAGTACAAACTACAATATCCCGTGTTGGTCTGGGTCTTCTGTGTAGAATAGACCACCCGCCTTTCTACCAGGCAGCTCATAAGAGGCGAGCATAGGTTATCAAGGCCATCGTCAACAAGATCACTGGTGGTACCGTGCAGCAACTCGCCCGAGTAGGGACCCACCGCCTTACCCATTCTTACCGCCATAACGACAATGTCGTGTTCCGGTCCGGAGGGTAGGGTAGCCGACTTTAGACGACATTGCCCCGGCGCGCATGAGATTGCTGTGAATGTTGACAAATTATCAACCGACACTGTAGAGGCCTACAGATTAGCGGTTATATTTTGGTCGATCTTAAAGTCTAACTTAAAAAAAAATTATATATTTTGTTTATTCAAATGTTTTGAAAACGTATCGTCATCGTATATCAACATCATAGCAAAAATAAACATCTTATTTTAAAAGACGTTAGGTACCTTTTGTTGCCTTGTCGTCATCACTGTCATCGATTCTGATTTGCCAGTTACGCTATTGATCAATCACTGTAAAACTCACATCTCTATTCTGATGTTAACTTTACTTAGTACACACATACTAATTATTAACTACAATAATTGGTATGTGTGTACCATTTAGCATATCGCGGTATGATTCATATATCTAAACAACAACCACTCAATAACGGTAATATACAAACAATGCTGGTCTTATAAGCAGGTTTCTGCTGTGTGCTGTGCAGATGTTGTATTTAGAATGTAAGGCATGTTGTGTGCGGGTGAAAAGCAATATATCGCCTTTGTTTAACGTTAATATTGGCGTTAAGCAAGGTTGTATGTAGTCAGCACGCCTGATTACCTTGTGTTTGGATAAATGCCTCCAAAGGTTAAGTTTGCTGGATGGGGGAATGTGTATGGATGACAAGCTGGTGAACTACCTGCTTTGCAGATACAGATGAAACTGTACTTTTAGGTTCCTCATCGCCTGAGTAGCAAAATCTAGTCACAGTTATAAGAGACGATTGTAAAGAAAAGAGCTCAGGCAAAGGTGTGAAGATATGTATGAAAAAAGTAACCACTTTCCGCCCGGGGAGCAGAGAATATTAGTATTTTAGCTAAAATACATCATTTCATAAGATCACTGAAGTCACAGATACCTAGATACATATATGAGAATTTAAATCGTTAAAGTTAGGTAGCCTAGTACCATTACCTTGCGGGGTAGGCAGAGAGTATCGAGTGCCAACTGTCACATTCCCTACATACGTGCCTTGCTTCCTTCAAATTCATCACTCTATGCATCCACGCCGGTTTCGGAGATTTTCTTAATACCAACCTCGGCTAATACGCAAACTATTTGGTCGTAGAATATTAACGTAGATCTCCCCGGGCACCCACAGCCATTAGTCGTAGAATCTCTACCTAGGTCTCCCCGGGCACCTAATCATCCACATTCACATTGTATATCTGTTTTGCCAATATTTCATCTTTATTTTTTTCTACATGACCGAGCCATCGGAGCAGGCCCTTTCTCATTTTTCACCCACACTTTCTTTTAAACACAATTTCTTTGATCTCACCATTACGGATGCGGTCTTTAAGCGTAAATATTGAGGAGCGAACGCAATTGTCCTACCTTCATGCTGCTTCTGACATACCCAAATTTCACTACCATAAAGTAATTTTGGGATAAGTAGGTACTGAGTTATGCAACACGAGTCAAGCATTAAATTCAGCACTTCGCTTTGAAGTAGTTTACCCAGCGTTTCTTTTACTTTATTAATGTAATGTGTGTGTTAGATGGATCAAAAGAAGTTGACATCAATGTGAGATAACATTGATGTGGTATCTGCTTCTCGATGATTATATCTGTACCTCAGAGGTAAAGAATATTAACTTCAATTTTTGTCAATCTCTGAGGTACAGATATATTGTGTTGTCAGATGGACGTATTTATTTTTGTTAGCTCTATTTTTTAACTTTTATCTTCCAATATATATATCAATTACCAGCACTCTCACTCACCTTTCTACATCCACGGTGTACTCGTACCTTCCATTAATGCTAAAAGCACTACACGATTTCAGTAACTTGTTCCAACACTACATAATTAACCATAACTCTTACATCCATTTTTGTTTTTTTTTATTTGGCCCTGTTTTGGGGCCCTTCTTGCCACCTCTGTCTGAGACAAAGCCTTTCTTATTCTAAAGTTTTCTTATTTTCATATTTGGTTTGGTTATCTAATTACAAAAGTAATTAGTTTATTTCTTTGTTTAAATTTAATATTATTTTATTTTATTATGCAATACACCATGTGCTATATTTTATTTCTTTTTAAGTGTTCTTTATATTAAATTAATTTTAAGTTTTTTATTCTATTGCTTTACTAATTTTATTATTTTTATTTTATTTTGATACTAATGTTTGATTTTATATTTTATCTAATTTAATACTTTATCTAATTTTATTTTATGTGCTTTTATGATTATTAATATTTTTTTTCTATTTTAATTTGTAAATCTATTTCTATTATATACATTATATTATAATAGTCACATATACGATGTGCAATATGTTTATTTAATTGGACACAGCAGGATATTGTTTTGGTAATTTTTTTATATAATTGGGCTATTGTTTTGATTTTTTTAATATTAATTGTGGTGTCCAATGGAAGAGTGGGTCGGTTTCGTATGAAGCTTTCCTATTTTCCTTGGGGTTGAGAGGTTTGTGTCCTTGTCTAGAGCTACCTCAGCTATATGCTATGGCCGCTCCCACTTTTTTCTTATAGTGCAGTCACTGCTGAAGACGTTGTGTTTTGAATTATCTAGCCCGGCGTGGGAACAGTTGCAACACGTTGGTACCGTGTTGTTCAACCATTCCCCGCATTTGGCTCGAAAATGTTGCCTTCCGCAGTGACTGCACTTTGGTACCTTTTCTGTACACAATTTGCTGCTGTGCCCATATCCGAGGCACATGGTGCATTGGGTGGGGGGTGAGTGGTCTTCTACACAAACTCGTTGGAGGTTTATGTGTAGAAGACCCTCATGCGTCATTCGTTTCCACAGGACATTGAGGCACTCTTGCCAAAATGTGGCTCATCTGAGGATTTCGCGTCTTTTTAAGGAAGATTATTTTTTTTTGTTCTTGGTTAATCAAGTCAGTCAGTAAGTGTTTGTTTTGCGTATTAAGAGCTAGTTTAATGTCCTCGTCAGTATTATACTCGAGGACATTTTTGAGGACAACAAGAGGTTTTTTGTTTGTCACGTCTTCCACTTTCAGTTTTTCTCTCGCACTTTTTAGCCTCTCCTTTAACAGTTCTTCGGTCTTACAACTTATGATGATTTTCTTGTCTCTAGCTTTCCTGATCTTTTCTACCTTTATTCCCTCTTCCTTTGCCCTCACAGTTTTCCTTATCGTTTCCAAAATTTCTTCATTCATTTCCGTTCCATCAGTCGACAATTGGGTGAAGGGCGGCACGACCAGTTGGTTTTTCACCCGCTAGTGCCCCCACTACATTCGCATATGTTCTTTCCTTATTTTCTTCTTTGTTGTACTCTATTATCTTCCTCAGATTTTCCATTTTTCGTAACTTTCCTCTATTATTCTAGAGTGTTCTTCTAAAGTCCTGCGGAATTCTTCTATTTCTCCTCTTGATTTTTCTTCACTTTGCTTTGTCTTCTCTTCATTTCGTTCTTTTATTTCTTTCGAGTCCTTTTTGGGTTGCGAGCTGCAAGGATTTTTCAAGGTCTCTTCCACAATTTTTAACAGCCTCTTAAGCGACTGTAAAACTTCGTTTTTAATTTCAGTTTTGGTGTTACGAGAAGCATTTATATGTTTAACTGCACTCTCGTAACACTCTTTCGCTTCAGCCATGAGATATATTTGTTTATTATTTAATATATTTATTTTTGGAGTAGTCTGTTTTTGTTATTTCATCTGTTTGTCTGTCAGTGTGTCTGTCTGTATTTTCTGATATTGATGTTGTTTTAGTGTTTGTTTTATTAACTGTTATTGTATTTGGAGTGTTAGTCTACACACCATGTTATAACTATGCAAATTACTTACTGGCTGATGAAATATGAATAATATAAAAAGAGAAAAAATAATAGAAATAATCGGACCGACGTTTAAGGCGCTCGATTTCCCGACCGAACTATTCTAACTTCGTAAGTGGTGGCGAAATTTAGCTTCGTATTCTAATGATGTTGTAGGAGGTTTTTATTCAATAAAAACACAATTACAACGACATTTTCTGACAATAAAACCTAGCTAGATCAATTTATCGTCCCCGAAACCCCTAAGTATATAATTTCAAGGGAATTGTTGGAGCCGTTTCCTAGATCGTTGATATAATAATGGTATTAGGTTAGTAAATTTTAGTCGACCTGTCGAGTGTGTAGTCAAAAACGAGATAAATAAAAAACAAAAAATTATAAACAAGATATTTTATTTATAATTAATTAAATAATAACAATACTTATTGAAATTTATAGAAAATATGATGAAAAATCATATCCGCTAAAAATTTTAACGTTTAAACTTGTCACATCACTTAGTCAATTTTTACAACTCTATTGCACTTTTACACAATACACTTTAATATGCCTCTTTGTTACATTTTACAGTATTATGGAGTGAAGTGCGAATTGGACTTACGCACGAAGTATTCCGTACGATTATCTGTAGAAACGACTTAAAAATCACATTAGTTGTATGGTAGTCCGCTTTGAATATTTAATTTATTATATTTTTAGTATTTGTTGTTATAGCGACAACAGAAATATATCCATTGTGAAAATTTCAAATATTCGATTGAAATTTCAACATTTGTGAAAATTGTTATAAATAATGGTACGGGACCTTCGAGCGCGCGTCCGATTCGCACTTGGCCATACTTATTTTAAAACTTAATATGTTGTCCATCATTCTTAAGTGTTATTATTAACACGACCTGGCTTGTGCCAAAATATACACTTCATTCTCGAACATTCTAAAAACCCTAAGGCAAATCATTCTCATACTGCAAGTATTTTTGGAAGTTGTAATTGTTTTGCGACGTTCGAAACATTGGTGAATTAATTATAACATACGAAATGAGACATACACTTGTACTTATAACTGTACCTAGTTTATGAGTCGATGAAAAATATTCAGCGAATGAAAATTACAAAAAGGTGGACCAATAAACTACATTTAGAATAAAGAAAGAGAAAGGGAAGAAGAAGCGAGAGAAACGATCAATATATACTGCTGTCTCTCTCCCGTTGCAGAACGTGTCGTATTGGGGGGTGGAGGCTGATGTACTGGCTCTCGTGTCCACGGCGTTGGGGAAAATGTGCTGAAAGAAACAGAAATGAAAGAGATTTTATTATAAATTAAAAAACACGCCTATTATCTCCGAAGAGGTAGGCAGAGGTGTGCTAGTATATTCACGACTCGTAAGTCCAGTAGATGTACTAGAACACACACGATTAGCCAAGGTACTAGGGCTACGATGTGATAGGTGGCAAGCCTATCGCCACTTCGGACAAATTCCAATGCTTACTCAGAATAATCTGAAAATCATTTAAGAACAGTTCCCCGACCTGGGATTTGAACCCGAGACCTCACACGGCTAATGGTCTTAACAGCCGACAGCCGTAGGTACCGTTACACCACAGGGGTACACGTTCGTATTCCAGACAGGGTAGGCAGAGGTACACATCATAAGCTGACGATATAAAGTCACATGATGTGAAAGGTGGCAAGTCCGTCGCCATATCTAACACAAATCCAAACACTGGCAACGTTATGGTTTTCAGATAAACTGAACATATGATAACCTGCCCCATCGAACCCTAAACCTCGCGCGTCGTAGTTGGTAATTAAGCTGTTACGGCTTTTCTTCTAAGTTAATCCAAATTACAGATGATTATAATATTTATTAAAATGGGTTTAATTGTTGTAAAATCGTTCATCATATTTTTTTATGGGATAAGACAGCGAACAAACACACAAATCTCCTGATAGTAAAAACCGTGGTCGTCGATATCTTTTGGTAGAGCTGTGCAAGTCTACCAGCTCCGCTTACCGGAACCTTACCTTCCGGACCGGAACACGAAAATGTCATTATGGTGGCATGCAGGAATAGGTAAGGCAGTGAATCCATACCCGGGCTAGTTGATGTACAGCACTCTACCACCAGTGGTCATGTTGGGAGTGACCCAGTTAACCTATGCTCGCCTCTTACGAGTTCCCTGGTAGGGATGCAGATGCACAGGGGACCCAGATCAACACGGTGGACTTTATTTATCACTAACACCGTGAACACGATTTTTGTGACGACTCGCCGGAATTGGTATCGCCTTAACTTTCTCTGCACTTATAACTGCTCGCTTCTGTTATATTTCGGTTCGATGATAGGATAACTGATAAATTTACTCAAAGCAGCTTTACAACCCAGCCTCATTTTGGCAAATCACCATCACCACCTCAAAGTCGAAGTCTTTGCATCAGAAAAGCTGTCTGCTTGTTTTACCACCAATGCTCTAACAAACCTTGAAGGCATCCAGATCTCTACTCAGGTCTTCATCAGAGTACCCCTTCATGGCCTTAGTGGCCACTGGTCCCATGTAGTTGTTGACCACAGCGAACTCGAACAAAGACAGGAACACAAAGACCGAGCACGAAGACATCCACACGTCTATGGCCTTGACGTAGGAAACTGGGGGAAGGCTTTGCTGGGATTGGGTGTTTTGGGTTGCTGGAAGAAGAGAAGTTGTTTTACATGGAAGTGGTTTTGCCCCGTGTTGGTCCGGGTTCCGTTGTAGAATAGGCCAACTGCCTTCCACCCAGGCAGCTCGTAAGAGGCGAG
>DVZL01008160.1:0-10390 GCA_018236625.1 Lasaia peninsularis
ATTATTATCTATAAGTAAACATTATTTTCACACGACTTATTTTAGCCCTGTCTACCATAAACTACCACCGTTTCCAATCCTAGCCAGTCAGGAGAAGAAACGGCAAAACAAACTCCCCGGCAACCATTCGTAGAGAGTCAAGCAAATGCGCGCATGTTTGGGGAGCTCCCAATGCTTTTCCCAGTACACCGAGGGTTACAAGTGAGCAGAAGAGGAGGTGGGCTATATATAACCCTAAATTTTTTTTTCCTTTATATATTTTTCCCCGGGTTCCTTGTAAAATATATCTCCTACCTTTCTACCAGGCAGATAAGAGGCAAGCATAGGTTAACATCACCAACAACACCACTGGTGGGAGAATGCTGTACAACTACTCGTCTGGGTAGTTATCCATCGCTCTACATTTCTGCCGCCACAATGACATTGTTGTTTTTCAGTCGGGAAGGTAGGGTAGCTCGTAGGCTCGCACATATGATTTAACGGTCCGACCAAAGATAGTGACGCACCTACATCTATGGCGTCTATAGGCCACGGTTGTCTCTCAGGCTCAGGTTTGATTTCTAACGGGGACAAACATTTATTGATGACCTTAATTATAATTTGTTTGAATTTTCAGATTTGGATGCTTATTAAATTTATTCTAGTATTAATTTACCATAACACAAGCATATAATTTGAGTATTTGGAATAGATCAATTTGTGTAATTCATCCGGAGATATTCATTTATTTTAATATATACCAGTATAAAATGTTCCTTACTATAAATACATTTTATTTTTGTTTACATTTTAGTTATATAAAGATAAGATAAATATGTAATATAGAAAGTATATAAATAAAATAATATTACTTTTTCTTAAAATAATATTTATTTTAGGAAATCTCCTTACATTATATAAATACAAAAGCGTCTATGTGATTTCATCAAATGTTAAAATTCGTCCTTTTTTACGTACTAAAATATATTTTTGTAAAGCCTCCATATTCTCCCATATTTTGCTTTTATGTGTGGCCATAACGGTACACAATAAGTACCTTGAGACTACTAAAGGGAGATATTTGGGATCACTTAACTCCAGAAAAAGATAATGCTTTGTAAAAAAACCTTTTTGTAAAGTTTTTGCAAACATGTTAAATATTACACGAAAGTAATACAGCGAAGTATCCTCCAAATGTTCGCTGTAGAGTTTTGGGGGTTTATTTTTTGCACTATCACACAGAATGCATAGCAAAGTGAGTGCCACGGTCCGTACTTTAGGAAATAGTATAGTGCGTGTTCGTATAAAAATTTTAAGAATTTAAACACTTTCAGTAGACATCAGTCCACTCAGTTTTCATCGGATTTTGTAAGTGTCATGGTCAGTTATTGAGGAAGTAGTGAAGTTGTTAGTGCTTATGAAAAATTATAAAAAGAATAAAAAAAGTACCTTCACGCCTATTATCCCCAAAGTAATAGGTAGAGGTGTACTTGTGTATCCATGACTCGTAAATCCAGTAGGTATACTTGAACACCCACGATAAGCTAAGTACTAGGGACCATGATGTGATAGGTATATATGATATGAAAAGCATTTTGAGAACAGTTGTCAGACCTGGATACTGAACCCAGGACCTATGTGGCTAATAGTCTTAACAGGCGACAGCCAAGCAGTATTCCTTCAAAGATATGGAGGTTACGATGTATTTTTTAATAAAACACGTTTACTGTTATAAAATACTGCGTTCTTAACGCGAACGCACTATAATAATAAATCAATGGTAATGACATAATATATTGTAGTTCAAATTGAAATTTAACGTAAAATCTGTAATTATAAAGACAGAAACCTTAACCTTTTAAGTAAGTTACTAAATTGTTAACAGAGCAGTTTTACAGAGATGAAGTTTTTCCCTGTATAGGTCTGAGTCCTCTGTGTAGAAAAGAGGGGAACATAGGTTATCAAGGTCATTGCCAAAAATACCACTGGTGGTAGAGTGCTATGCAGCAACTCGCCCGGTAAGGATCCACCGCCTTTCCTATTCCTACCGCCATAATGACAATGTCGTGTTCCAGGCCGAAGGGTAGGGTAGCTGGAAGGCTTTCACACCAGGCCTAACACCCCGGCCAAAAGACAGCGTCGCTCCTACAATATCTGTGGTGTCTATAGGCCGCGGTTGTCTCTTACCATCGGGAGAGCCGTGTGCTTGTTCGCTTCCTTATTCCATAAAAAAAATAGCAATACGTGATCTTTAAAACATACCATATAATAATGCTTATGCTTAACTATTCTCTTAAATGCTGTGAAAATAAAATGGTTCCAAGTCCACTGTTAATATTTGTTTATCTTTTATGATGTAGGGATATTTGCTCGGACAAATTGGACTTTTACTGTTAAGCTGTGTCCACATTGGGAATTGCCGAATATTTGATTTCACGTTGGCAATTATTTTAAATTTTATACCAGCCGGTTTTTATGGAAGGGAGATTTTATAATTTTAATAATATTCTACATTAGCTGTTATCCTCGATTTTTTTTGAATGGCTAAAAATCGGTTTTACAGATTTTCTTAGCAGTACTATTAAAATTTGCATGCCAGTACAAATGGTCAAATAGGGTTTAAGGATATATAGTGAATATTAGCACCAAATGTAATCCTTTTATCTATACATATAAATAAAATTATAGTGTGTGTATGTAATATCCAAATAACCACTTTTATCTCAAGGGTACCTCAAAAAACTTGGTGATAGTCTATGGTTAGCATTTTTCGAAACATCAAAATAATGTCAAATTTAAAAAATGTTTTGAAAGTAAGTGAAATAATATGATAATGTTCTCTTTATTATTACTTTGCGATGATTTGGAAGTGAAAATAAATACAAATTATTAAAATTGGAGCATTCGTATATAATTTTAATATAACCGTTTTTTACTAAATACATATTATGTATGGTTACAATGTTCATATGTCTGTTTGCACCACCTAATCTCTGAAACGGCTGGATCGATTTTAACGGAATTTTCACTGACAGACAGATGATGTAATAAGGAAAAGCTTAAGCTAATTTTGTTTTAGAAATGTATAAAGTTAAATAAAAACGCAGACAAAGTCGCGGGCACAGCGGAATAATTTAACATTCAGACTAAAAAACATTTCCTGAAAGCGATAAAATACAGATTAAGAGATTAAGTGATATATGCTTGGGGGGAATCTAGAATCTAGATCAAGGCCGAAACAATTTGCCGCCATCAAGGAATATATTGGGGGTGTGTAAAAAGTAATTGAGTATTGTTTAAAAATATTTTAGGCCGAGGTAGATATTCACCCAAAATTAGCCAACCATATTAGTTCCCATGATATTATGTTGGCAGTATTTTATAAAAATACTAATTGTGCCCGCGACTTCGTCCGCGTTTTTCTTTAACTAATTTATTTTACACATTTCTAAAATAAAATTCTAAAATAAAAGTAGCTGAAGCCGTTTCTTATAATATTAGCTGTCTGCTAGTGAAAGTTCCATCCAAATCAGTTCAGTCGTTTTGGAGATCAGCGGGTACAGACAGACAAAAATATAACTAATGATTGAAAATTATTCTTTAAATATCCAACCGGTTTACGTTTTACAGCATCATCAGGGCTGAAATTTAAATTACTTATAATATTTTGGTATGGATCCACATTGGTCTTCAATAACGACCACAAACCAAAATATTGTTAAGTTTTAGCCCTGATGATGCGGTAAAACTCGAAACCGGTTGGCCATCAAAAAAATAATTTTCTATTATAATTTATATGTGAAAAAATGCATATTGTTATGAGTGTTTAAGTTTTGATCAAAATAAAAACTTTATTTTAATCAAAACTTTAGATATCACTAAAATAAAAAAAAATCCAAATCATTATTTTACCAAACTAATCAATTAATAGTTTTTATACGAGACTGTTTTTAAGCTCAGAAAAAGAGGTTTTATAATGATATTTTTAGGTATTTGGTATCAAAAAAATAAAATGGCCAAAGTGCACTTAAAAATGGACTGATTTTTAATCAAGTAAAATAATAGAAAAAGATGTACAAGATATTAATGTTATTGAAACTCTTTATGCAGAATAAAAAATATCGAAGTACTAAAAATTATAATAAACACAAAGAGATTAATTCTAGTTGGGTATATTCATCGGTATTTAATAATAACTTTAGTAAGTTTATCAAATTCAGTACATTTATTAAGAAAACTATTGAGACAGCAACTATGCCATTTGATTAATTAAGTTTACTAAAACCAAACTAAGTTATTAATAAAGTAATAATAATTAATTTGAGGGAGTAAACTTCTAAGGACTCTTATTTGTGGCTTTAATTCAAAATTAATCTTCGTTCTAGACGTGCTTTATTTTAATTATTTTAAACTATAACTGTTTTATTCGTAAAAATAAAAGAAATTTTAAAATGCGTTCGCGCTAATATTGCAATGTTTTGCTATAATTGCTACCTGCCCATTAACCAATCAAAACATTCATCAAACGAAACAGTTGTGTCCTAATAATACACAATTATTATTTTTTATAATTATTTGATACATCTTTTTTAATGTGAACATAGTATAATACTGTTTTTTTTTCAATTACCGGGCTTCGAACCCGAACTACTCAAATGGAAGTCCGAAGCGCGAACCAATACGCGAAATATTTATTTGATTTCATAATAAAAATAAGACCAAATACTCTTATCTACAATTACACGAAAGAATCTAGAGTTTCAAGCAGTAAAAACTGCAGACATAGACAAGTATTATAGACTACATATTGTTTAAATAAAGCAAAAATAATTTAATGCAATAAAACTCCGTATTTTATCTGTTACTTTTATGTCAGTCTCAACGGCTTAGTCGCTTAATAAAATGAACTTGTGCTTAGTCGCTTAATGTAATCAACTCTGTGATAAAGTAAATAATTGTAAATGAAATTGCTTGTCTATGTTTGATAACAAAAAATGCATAGTATTTATAGAGCCTAGGTGGTCTAATGGTACGAGTTCCAGACTTTTATTTCGGTAGTCCAGGTTTTCTAGATGCTTTTACGGTGAACGAAAACATCGTAAGGAACGCAAGATGTGCCTGATGTGGCGATGGACTTGCCACTCGTCACACAAAGGGACCTATATCGTCGGCTAATCGTGGGTGCATATATACCTCTTACGATATTATTCGTTTATTTTATTTCATATTATTTTTGTCAATATTATGTTGTAATATGAGTAACTTCAGTTAAAATACGCAACTGTTTGTACCCGCTAATCTCCGAAACGGTTGGAACGATTTTGACGATTCTTTCACTGGCAGACAGTTAATGTAATGAGTAATGGCTTAGGCTTAGGCTACTTTAATTTTAGAATATTATTCTGGAAACGTATAAAAACATATTAAAAAATCGCGGACGAAGTCGCGGACATCAGCTAGTTGTAAATAATCTTACACTTATTACTAGTACTTTGTTTAAGAATTGATAACACTGCCTTATTTATTCCTGCTGCCATAGTGTTAGTACTTATAATTGTCGTATTCCAGAGGCAGATAAACTGGAGGATTTCCACACATGAAGCAAGATAGAAAGGCATAAAAGGTAAATAAGCTAATGGATTTACTTACCTGGACTAAGATAGCATTGCACCAGTAACATATTTTTGTCAATAGGCAACGTTGTCTTTTACCATAAATAGAGCTACGTTTTTATTACTTTGTAAAATAAATATTTAACATAATTAGACAAAAATAAAACGCGTAAAGCAGTTGTATATAGATAATAGAACTACAATTATTTTTAGGCGGTTAGAATATCCATAGTTTGGTTGTTTTATTTAAGTGTCAATTTATCAAACTATTATTTGCAATCAATCTCAACAGTAGTAGTAGCTTAATTAGGAAAACGCTTGCAAAATGAAGTTTCCTTGTGACATTTGTAATTGTAAACAGAATAATTTATCTCTGAAATGAAATTAAAATAATTTATTGGGGGTATATATTATGTGTTAAATATTAAATTACAACAACATATTCTACCACGTTGTGGTGTGCAAATATTTTAACAAGGTTCCGATACGTTAAATATTTGTGTCCATAACTTTTAAAGTTTGAGTTATGCTAGTTTTTTATGAAATTAAAACAAAAAATATGAAATATCTTGGCTATCTCAAAATCTTAAGACTTCTTGTTTATATATTATTATGAGATTTTCAAATTTGGTAGAAATGTCACGTATTAACTAATCTGACAGTATTATACTATGCTCACGTTGAGAAAGGTGTATTATTAATAAAAAGATGTTATTAAGATACACATGTTTCGTTCGAAAACAAGATTTTAATTGGTCACTGAAAACTTGGAATTACTAATTACGAGTGTTTTGATTGGTTAATGGGCAGGTAGCGACGAAATACTGCAATTTAGCGCAAACGAATTTTAAACTTTCTCTTACGTTTACAAATAAAAAACAGTAATAACATAAAATGATTCGAATATGTACTCCTAGAACTATGATTTATTCTGAATAAAACACACAAATCAGAATCCTCAGAAGTTTACTCCATTAAATTACTATTACTTTGTTGATAATTGAGTTAACTTAACTTGGTTTCGGTATACTTAATTAATTAAATAGCATGGTTGCTGTCGCATTATTTTTCTTAATAAATGTTATTAAACAACACGAACTTACAAAAGTTACACAAGTTATTTTTAAATACCTATAAATATACCTAAATAAAATTTATCTCTTTACAGCTTATACAAACACTTTGAGATTTTTTGGTCTGCATCATGCTCTGTCTGTCTGTCTCAACATTCATCTTTTATACAAGAATTAAGAGATACATGAAATATTATAGTTTACTCGATAAAAAAGTCAGATTATTTTGAAACGCAATTTTTTCATTCAAAAATTAGCGAAATACCTAAAAATATAATATTTATAAAACCTGATTTTTTTATCTCGAAAACAATCTTGAGTAAAAAAACAAATTGATTAGTTTGGTAAAAATAATAACTTGCATTTATTTTTTTTTTATTTTAGGAACATCTAACATTTTTGATCAAAATAAGGTACTTTGTTCTTTTTTTTAAATTTAAATTTTAATATCCGATATTTCTATCGGATATTAAAATTTCACCTTTTAGTCGCTTAATTAAATGAGCTGTTGTAAACAGAATAATCAAAAAAAAAATAATTAATTCGCAATTGTTAACAAATTCTCATCGTTTTGTTATGACAGAATTTCAATATAAATTATAACGTACATTTAAAACTGTAGTAAAATATCATGTACTACAGTTTTAAATGTACAGTAAAATATAATATATTATAGGTATATTGTGCGTATAATATGACTCGCCTCTGTGGTGTAACGGTACGGCTGTTGCCTGTTAAGACCGTTAGCCGCGAAAGGTCTCGGGTTTAATTTTCAGGTCGGCCAACTTTTCTTAAATGTTTTTCAGATTATTCTGAGTTACCATTACATTGCCCGGGATTTAAAAGTGTCCGAAGTGGCGATAGGCTTTTCACCTATCAAATCATGGGCCCTAGTAGCTTGGCTTATCGTGGGTGTTCTAGTATATCTACTGGACTTACGAATCGTGGATATACTAGGAAACCTCTGCCTATCCCTTGGGAGATTCTATTAGGAATGAAGGTACTAATATGAATGCGTGAAGAGAAAACTTTAAAGCCTACTAACCCCTTTTTAAGAAGCTATATTGAGCAACCCGACATCAGACATGGCTATCTGCATGTATGATGTATTTGAGTAACCAAATCTTTAATCATACTATAAAATTCTTTTTTAATTACATGATAAGTTTAAGGCTGATTACAAGTTATTAGTTATAAGTCATTGGATGATAAATTCAGAAAAAAACATGAATAAAAAAAATATTGCATCCATGGAAACGTTTGAGAATTTTTATAATGAATATTAGTCAAGTATAGTAGTAGTTTTCATCCTTAATTTAAAATTGGGCTTAAATGATTCTGAACAGTGATAAGTGTTCATAATTAATCGTCAGTCATGTCAGGGTTTTACAAAGAAATTGTATTCGTACCTAAGTTTCATGAATATTTTACTAGTGTAGTTAAATTGAACAAAATTATATAAAACCACAGATAATAAAGTTTACTTTGTACGTACACGAAATTCCCTTTTTCCTCTTGATGCCGCCAAAATTTCGTCCAGGATTTTTTTAGTAACAAGCTAAAATTTTCGTGAACAACTTGTTTCACATAGCTATCTCAAATGCATGTCTTAAATTTAACTTTAAACATAGCGTTTGGCGTGGTGAAAGTTTGTAGATATTTATTTATAAAATGGCACTAACATACCTATTTATTTTTTGATTATAATTATATAGGCCAGGAGATGCTGTATAATACACATTAAATTCAAAAACATTAAATAGGTAAAACAAAATTATTTTGACTCCATTATGTACACTATTTCATTCACTCTGGACTGGTTAAGCTCTCTTTTTTATGGTATAAGGAAGCGAACAACCACACAGCTCTCCTGATGGTAAGAGACAACCGTGGCCTATAGGCACCATAGATATTGTAGGTTCGTCCCTGTCCTGTGGTCAGGGTTTTAGGTTTAGTTATCAAGTCTACCGGCTAGTCTACCCTCCAGACCAGAACACGATAATGTTACTATGGCGTAGGGATAGGAAGATGTTGAGCTGCCTGGTAGAAAGGCAGATGGTCTTTTCAATACACAGAGGAACCGGGACCTTATAAAACCTGTCGACCTTGTAAGAGCGAGATAGCCGGGCCTATGAGAATGATACAGATGTTTAATATTGCGAATAGGTGTTAGGTGTATGATCTCCAAACAGAAGATATTTTAAGTTTCATAAATTAACAGTAAGCTTATTTCGTAAAAATAACATATTATATTAATAACTAGCTAGCCGCCCGTGGCTTCGCGTGAACAATTTTAATAACACAGGTATCTTTCAAAGGCCACTAATTTTTCTGACTTTCGCGTAAAACATACCTTTCTATATGTAGCCGGTTAAAAAGTAGCGTATGTTCTTCCTCGAGGTCAATTCTATCTTTGCACCAAATTTCATCAAAATCTTTATAGTAGTTCAGGCGTGAAAGCGTAGTAGATGGTCAGTCGGAGTTACTTTCGCATTTATAATATTATATAGTAGGGATCAAAGACAGCGTAACACGGTTTTGTCTATGGTTGACAGGTGTCGCCATCTTGGATATCTGTATTGTCTATGTGGATAACGGCAAGAATTTTAATTGCTTTTGAATTACGAATCACAGTTTGGGATGCCCAAAACACACAAATGTTTTTGTAATGTGCAGAATGGAGATCCATTTGTGTTTGCAAGTGGATGAAAGTGCTCTAAATTAGGCATTCCGTTAGATTGCGTATCAACTGAAACATTTACAAAGTATGCAAATGTTCATTTCGTAGGGAGTTCCATTATTAACTGATATTGATGAGGAAATATTGTAGAGTCTGTGGAAATTATTACATTTCATTTTTTATGTTGGTATTTGTGTTTTACTTGCGGTTGTCTGCAGTTTTGCCTGCATATGATGATATATTAATACAATTTATACAAATAAATAAAGTTGGAGTGTCTGTATGTAATGTTAAAATAAACGCGTTTACTATAATGTAAGTTTATAAGGTACTTACATATATCAAAACCAAAAATTTGACCGCCTCGTTGACCGTGTGGCTAGCGTACACGCCTAACCGCATCGACTAAAGGCTTGAGGTCGATTTCCGACGGGGACAGACATTTGTGTGATGAACATAGATGTTTGTATTTCTGTGTGTCGGGTCTGGGTGTTTATTAAATTTATTCTTGTATCTATTTAAGTATTTATCTATGTATTAGTAAATCGTTGTTTTACACCCATAACATAAGCTTTTAATTTGCTTACTTTAGGGTTAGATTTGTTTAAGAACAAAAAAAAATTTGTACAATAAACTAAATAATTAGAGGGTGCTCCTATACACCAAAAGTGATATACCGAAATAACAATTTTAGAATTTTTATTTGTTTGTCTGTCTTTCTGTCTGTCTGTCTGATCTGTGTGTATCTGTCTGTATGTGCCACCTTACGTGTGGCTGGACCAATTTTGACAGGCACTGGCAGACAGTTGATGCTTACTGATGCTCCTACTTTTTAGTTTTTTAAATTTTACCTTGGTAATTTAACTATTACAAAAAATTCAAGGCTATGTTATTAAAATTATAAAAAACGAAAGAGGACAAATACAAGTGTATTTTAAAATTATAACATAAAAATACATATTTTTTTTATAGTATAAGACAGCGAACAGGCACACGGCTCTCCTGATGGTAAGAGACAACCGTGGTCTATAGACACCATAGATGTT
>DVZL01008161.1:0-10390 GCA_018236625.1 Lasaia peninsularis
TGTTGTGGGAGTAGATAATGCGTTTTATTCAATTATGAGTCTTTATTATTGTAATTGATTTTAAGTTAAATGTTTCTAAATTTAAGTTTTTTACTGAATTAGTTTTTTACATAATTCGTGTCATGCTTAACATATTTTTATGAAAAATTAACACATATTAAAAAACACTTAAATGGATTCAGTAAACGATTTTGAACATAGTATTTCAGATTCTTGCGTTAATTATGTTACACGTTGTATATGTATATAACATGCATAATATACCCGAGCAAAGCCGTGGCGGGTTGCTAGTTTATTTATAATTGCTGACAATTTTTTTCTTCTAGGTGGAGTATCTTACGTAGCACAATTTGAAGTATATGACGAAATTAGCCCGTTTTACTTAGGCAAAGACAGGGAAGCAAAGTGGTATGACACTTGGGTGAAAGTAGTGATTAACGGGGTGAAAGGGGTAGGTTTTGTCGAGTGGCACTACAACAACTTGTGTGGAACAAGATAAACAAATACATATACCATAGTAATAGATATGTCTTTCATTTCTTCTTTTGTATCTGAAATTAGGTCAAAACAAATATTTTTTCGACGACTATAGAACTAGATGTTAGGTCTCCTTTTTATAGTAAAATAAGGCAGCTAGTTCTTTCATTAAAACGTTTTTTTTATGAAAGAACTAGCTGTGCCCGTTACTTCTTCCGCATTTTCATTTAATTATTTTATTTTATACATTTCTAAAATAAATGAAGCCTAAGTCGTCTTACACTATCATTAGCCTTATTACATTAGGTGTCTGCCAGTGAAAATCCCGTCAAAATCGGCCCAGCCGTTTCAGAGACTAGCGGGTACAAACAGACAGACAAACATTCTAAAAAATACTATTTTGGTTATAATGTTGGAAGGCAAACAAGCCGATGGATTTCCTGATGGTATGAAATAAACGTCGCCTATAGACATCAAAGGTGTAAATTGTGCGTTGCCAACCTGAAGCTCGGATGGTAAGCTTCTTGCGTGAGTAAATTTACCGGCTACCCTACCCTCCAAACCAGAACACGACGATTTCTATTGTGGCAGGAATAGGTAAGGCGGTGAAATCAATCCGAGCGAGTCGTTGCAAAACTCTGCTACCTAGTCAATGTCAAGGTGTTGGTGACAATGTTTTCGCCTCTTACGAGCTGCCTGGGTGGAAGTACCAACTACTCGGTACCAGAGAGCGTACCTGTTACTCAGTACCGAATACATAAGGTTTACTACAGGTCTGCTTGCCACAGGACAGTGACGCACTTACAACATCTATGGTGTATCTATATATCTACCTACTGTCAAAATATCGACTAACTAGCTACTGCGTTTCATAATATGGCGGATAAAGTCTTGTTCTTAAAAAGATTTTGTTATCTTTTAATCGTATATGATTTAGTTTTAGTTGAATGTTGATTATCCTTATCGGACCAGGTGCCGCGACGAAAGATCGATAGTTATCATTGAACTGCTGATAAAATAGATTTTTTATTAATCCATTTACGAAACGGCATAATATTTCATAAATAAATTATGTAGCTCAAGTCATAATTCATAATACACTGACTTGAAAAAGCAGGAGGTTTTCATTTCAACTCCTACAATATGTTTGTTGTGCCATTACACCGTAAGTCACAAATGGATGCTGCTAATTGTTGTGTAAAATAGTATAACTATACATACATGCCCGTTTTTTAAGTTATGACGTCAATAAGGAAATAGGACTTTTATCTTTCACATGCAATATACATATTGATTTCTTTGAATTGAATCGTGAAAATTTTGACAAATATTAATTGTATTTGGGTAGTCTTGTAGTGTAAAAAATTGAAATAAATAATTTATTTACTTAATCACGGTATATGTAATACCTTTAAACGAGCAATTCTTGTATATATCAGCGATTTCGAAAACGGCTCAAACGATTTTTTTGAAATTTTGTATATAGGGAGTTTCGGGAACGATAAATCGATCTAGCTAGGTTTTATTTTCAGATTTCTTTTGTTGATCATGTTTTTATGGAATAAAAACCCATATCACTACAATACAAAGCTAAATTTCGCTAATATTTGCAAAATTAGAATAGCTCAGTTGGGAAATCGGGCGTCTTAATACGCAGAAGCTCGGGTTCCAAACCCATTCCGATTTTAACTTTTCTGTTATTTTTGAGTTCTCTTTTTGTGAGAAAACTGTTCCTGGAAGCCCTACAGAAACAAGAAAACATTGTAAATTATGTCAAATGCAATTTAAAAAAAAGTGATGTACCTACTAACAAAACACCGAGCAAAGCTCGGTCATCCAGGTAATTGCTAGTAAAGGGCGGACGACGAAGTTTTCAAGTGTAAATACTGTAATAGGTAAACATATTTTTTTTGACAACATCGTTGAAATTTATGCCGATAACGATATATTAATGTATTTTTATCCATCTGCAAGTATTTTTATCCTACGCTATGGACATATTACAAATAGACATTATGCTGACAGTAAGTGACTTTTCCAGCCAATAAGATACCTCATTGTATACAAATTACTTGTGACTGAGACATAACCAATGCCCGGTTCTTAAATTTAAGAAACGTATCGCTAGACTTACGTTACACAGATTTTGTACAAATAGTAAGCTATGACTGTTCCTATAAAAAATATTAAATGTTAGTAAAAAGTAACTTAACGCATTACGCAATAGTTACTAATAGATGAACTACAAATGGTTATACTAACGGGTTAGTTTATCATAGGAACAGAGCATAAGACTCTCAATTTCTTATAGTAGGTATAATAAATAGCCTTCTGTTTGCTTCTAACTACAACTAGTCTGTGTAGTGACGAGGCGGTTATTTACGAGGCAACTAGAGGAAATGAATAATGCATTTGGTAGATTTCAAAAGCAACTTGTTAGTTAGCGTTAGGTGCGGATACGCGTACCTATCAGTGTTGCCAACTTAGATGTGCTCAATTTTGGAACAGAAATATTTAAAACATCTAAAGCGAAATAAGAAACTCATCAATTATTCTATTGGCGTTAATATTTATGTAGGAAATGTAACCCTACTAATATTATAAACGCGAAAGTTTCTAAGTATGTATGGATTATGTATGGATTTTTATTACTCTGTCCCGAAAAAACTACAGGACGGATTTGGATGAAACTTTGAATTAAGATAGCTTTTACATGAAAATAACACATAGGCTACTTTTAACCGTCTACATTAAAAGGAGGTTATGTTTTAACGCATTAAGTTTTATAAGTCGGGAAAAAATCTGCTCTTTGAAAGTCATCTATCTTTTTAAAATAGTTTATGCGGGCGAAGCCGCTGGCGGAGAGCTAGGAGGTCAATAAAATCTTACAAATTAGGTAAATTTGTAATTTGGTCTACTTTTAAAAATCTCTTTCAAATTCACTCGTTTAAATTCATAAAACTGTTGTTAAAAAACTACAAAAACATACTAAGTTTCTACAGCATATAATCGGTATATATACGGTAATAATCTGGACCTGTACCAGTTGCAAAACTAATAGAGGTCTAGATTTGAATGTGGTCACCCTATTACAATGAATCAAACAATAGCAGATCATAAACAAAACATTGGATTGCGCACGAGTTTATTTGGGACAGACTCTACATGAATACTGAATAATGCACGATTACGCAGAACAAGTGACAAACGACACCTGTGGCCATACAAATACGTTCATCAACCACGCCTTACGACTTCATCAACAAAAATGCATATCTGAATGAAAAAAAATAGAATCCTTGTGTTTTCCTGAGTTTCTTTAAAACTTAGGCTAATTAGCTGTCTTATTTTACAGCTGCTATTAAGCATATTTGCTATGCTATAACATATTTTTGCACATAATACTTAGAATTAAAGTGACTGAATTCATAAAATGCAATTTGTGATAGAAAGTTTTTTACCAATTACAGCATTGATTAATATCCCGATATATTTCTTTCGTGTTTCGCTAACGATTGGTTTTAACCAAATTTTGTGGATTAGCCTTTTGAGTACACAAATGAAATATAAGTTTATATTCATAGTGAAATGTTAAAATCGAGTATTACATAAATTTTGAATTGAGACACTTCAATTCTAAGCGTGCGATAAGGTCTAACAGCCCGACTACAGGACAGCGACGCACTTGCAGCATCCATGGTGTCTACTGTCCTCGGTTGTCTTACCATCGGGATACCCGTGTGCTTTTTCGCTGTCTTACACCATAAAAAAGCTTAAGCCATCGCTTACTTTTCTGCCTTTACAACCTTATTTGTCAATTTTTTGCTCCATTGTAGGGTAGACGGTAACGCAAGATTTTTAAGATTTAAACATATAAGCAGGATAATCTGTGGTGTTTCAGAGAATCCTATTTGTGTGTGAGTGCCTATTTGTCTAGGCTACTATTTCAAAATAGAAAATCTGTCTGAGGCTGGCTAATATTAATATATTAATATTCCCATTATAAAATCATTACAATTTAAGTAGTATGCCTTTTTAAACAGCCATTAATCGAGGCAGGTCGAAGGGGTAACGTCAATAAACCGTGAACACTGAATAATTACTAGAGTTCCACAATGACTTGTGGATTGCGACCGTCTGGACCGTTTCATTGAGTATTCTAATAGTATTATTTTACCTTGATTTTTAAACATTAACCCTTTGTTTCATATATTTATTTATTTTATGGGATAAGACAGTGAATAAGCACAGGGGTCTTCTGATGGTAAGAGACAACCGTGGCCTATAGACACCATAGACGTTGTAGGTACGTCACTGTCCTGTGGTCTGGCGGCAATATGTGCAAGTCTACCGGCTATCCTACCCTACGAACCCCTCCCTACCCTCCCTTCATTGCTATTCAGAAAATCCGTACTACCTACTAAAAATAGTTTGTATTATTTTCCAAAGTGTAAATAATTTCTATTTACTACTTTGAATTGATTACATAATATTAAAATCCAGCTAATCTTACTAATAATATAAATGCGAAAGTTTGTATGTATGTATGTAAGTATGTATGTATGGATGTTTGTTACTCTTTCACGAAAAAACTACTGAACGGATTTGGATGAAACTTTACAGTAATGTAGTTTATATATGAGAATAACACATTCGATTATTTTAAAAAGAGGATATCTTTTTACGCTAATTTTGGCCTAAGACAATTCACGCGTGTCGTTCCAAGCCACGGGCCGAAAGCTTGTAATAAAAATGTAATAAAGCAAACATCAATGATGATATTTTTCATGTCATATACGCAGTGTAGCGTTATTGCTATGTTGTTATATGAAGATAATAATTATTAAGAGATAAGTGCGTTAGTTATTGAAGTACCATCTACGGAAAATCCGATATATTTGCATAAAAGTCTTGTTTATTATAGTCTAATGATTAAACATATTCGTTATTATTGACTTTTGTCCACGGCTTTTATTTTTAAATATTCCACAAGAAACTTTTTGGAATGATAAATAGCCTGCCTGCTATTCGAGATTGCAATATTTCTCTACGAGAAATATCTAGATTCATCTTTAACGTAAATATATTAACACTTTAACATTAGTAATAAGATCTAGTTTTTTATAATAGAATTATCTGGATTTAAATGCTTGTTACAGTTTCAGAACTCTAACCACTCACAGAGCAGTTGAAGTGGGACATTAAATATTTTTGCTTTCTATTAATAATATATAAATAATCATCATTAATTTATTTACATAAAACATAAAACACACATTTTTGTGGAATTCAGAGTTCTAACTTAATTTAAATAAATAATAGATAAAGCAATAATATTATTAAGTAAAAGTGTCACAATTTTTTTTGGGAGTACAATTATAAATACAGTATAGTTTCAGCCTACAACAAACGGAGTAAAGTATCAAATATACAGAATGTTTATTTATTTCCAACAATTATGAACCGATTTTGTAAATTGCTTTTCGGTTTTGTTTGAAACAGCTTTATCGTGAGCCCATCGCCATTAGTTCAGCACCTTTCAAGAGATGAACAAACAGAGAAAAATATTAATTCATATAGACGTCACCGTCATGGACTTAAAGTTAGTTTTAACAGTTTTATTGCGTTTACACTAGAGGTTTGTGTATACACAGTATGCTCAAATATCAGTCATATCAGTCACAAAACTTCCAATATTATAGCAAGTGTATAATACCGAAATTTGACTCGTTATTGAGGCACACCGGCTGCAAAAATAAATCTCATTCGCGTTGTGTACGGCGCGTTCGGACCAAAACATTCCAATAATACATTTGGCGGTCCGCCGAGTAACAAAACTCACATAAAACATGGAAAAATTATCAAAAAATCTAACATTCTTCGCGTGTAAAGTTTATTTCTTCTGCTAGGTTTTTCGTACGTATATAAAAGTCCTGTTTTCAGGATTTCGTTATCAAACAATGTAAAATCTAGTATGTGTATCTTGGCAATGTTTAAAATATTAACTTACTCTAAAAAAATATGGAAATATATGACACCTCAAACATCAGTAATTAACCAACCAAGTTTAAAAACCACTAGATGTTGCTCGCGGCTATGCTCGGGAATTAAAAACATTTCGCTCAATCTATTTTAGATATCGAAGTAGAGAGTAGTCTCTATAACAATCCTACCATTCCACATACAAAAAGTCTCTCCGTTGCGACGTGAAATAAAAATAAGTATAAATTTATTACCATTTAACAAAATTACATTGTTTTAACATATTTTTTGCTTGAGGACTCCACACTAAACCTCTGGCGTGGATACCAATACTTTGATTAAAATATACCAACTCTAGTTATTCGATCCTACCAATTACTAAGATATTATTATATATATTAGAGAACAGTTAAATTTAATGTGCAAAATAAGAACAAAGACCTTCACATTTAAGATATTTATTTTCTCAAAACAATAGATTTACTTCTATTACCTAATCCATTCGTTTCGCTATGAAAGAATTGAACGATTTAAAAAAATATTTATTTTCATAAAAATAAACGAGAGAAAAACTAAATTAACGTGAAATGTGGAATTTAATATCAGAAACTAGCTGTAACGCGCGGTTTTGTCTGAGAATGACATTTATTTTATTCCCCTGTGGAAACCCTTTGATTGATGGAAACGATTTCTTGTGGGTAATGGGGATAGACTACCTAAACGCTAAATTTCTTTGCTATCGGTTCATTCGGTGGGATGCGAAATAATAATAAACGATACTTATCAAATTCATTAAACTGTTTTATAATGTAGTTTATTATGTAGTGATGTTTGTTCTTTAATTACCAATTTAAAATATACTCCACATACCTATTTAATCACTAAATATTTTATAATACATAATAAACAAAGCTAACATGTTAGTTTTTGATAAAACTCTATCGTTTCGTTTCCTTTTAATTTTAGAAATTCTAAAAAGTAAATGAACATAATATTTGTTTTAAGGAAATAATTAACTAACTATAATGGAAAGTATAATTATGTATGTATATACCTGAATATTACTGCCCACTTTAGAATTCAACACTCATCAAAACTAATTGGAATAAACAAATAATTACAATAAGATTATTAACGTAAATTGTCAAACCTTATATTAGTAGGGCTAAATATATAAAAACTATATTAAAAAATAAACATACCTAATGTGAACAATCCTTATTTAGCGTGTCAGTAAACCACATGTATCCACTTACAAAGCACTGTTTGTATCAGAACAATGATATTTACAAAATCAGTTACATCACACAATTCGCGTAAATTAGCAAGTAAGAACCATTTACCATGGATATGTGAAATGGGTTATTGGAAACGTTTCACTTGATTCAATAAAATATTGTATAATATACCGTCGTGATAGACGGCGAGAGGTCGCGCGGCGACTGCCCGGCCGCTCTACCATTGAAACGCTCTCACGTGGGTCTTCATGCAAACAACTTTTACATAGAGCACCGTGTCATACAATAATTATCTTAATATTATACAAAACAACGTTACGCGTGGTACGATAATGCTTAATAAGTCTATGATGACATGCTAAATGTGCACATTGTCTAGCAATAAGTATCAAGCACACTTAACTATGTGGCTTACTTGCAAACTTCAAATTAATACGAAAGTTAAAGAAAACTAGGCATATGATTTTTTTTGTATTAAAGTTCTAGTGACAATTATCATCTGCTTTTGTAATATATTGACTTATTTCAATAAATTTTTAATCAGATTCCTGAAAAGCCGTTTCTGAAGCAGTGTTCCTGTAATGCAGCAACAAAAAGATTTTTTTTCTGGAATATCAGCATTGTACAGATAGAGTTCTGTTTCCTGACTCCGTCTATCTGACCCTTATTTTTGTAAATTCCCTTTGATGTCATTAATCATAATAAACGGATTTTACTGTATGTATATTTATAATATTTATTTAAAAGTAAGAGAATATCTTTCGAAAAAATTGAACTAAGATTTTTGAAATAATAAGAATAACTTAAAACACATCAAGGAAACGAATGTATTAATTAGACACTTCCTGAGTCGTATTGCCCGTTCATTGAAAATAATAAATTTTACGATAAAAAATGTTTAATAGATATAATTAATTGTATTATAAATGGAGGAATTTCTTTGAATACAAACATTAAAATTGATATCGTATTTTTTATTAATATATATCAAGTCGAATATTATAATGGTATAAAGATAAAATGCAAAATATTTGTGTATGCTTAATATTATAAAATATCAAAATTAGTATGTCATATAATTCAATTACAAAAACTCAATCCAGTCTCCAAAAACCACGATTTTATTAATAATATAGCTTCAAGGTGGCCTTAACAAAAGGTTAATAAGCCAACGTGACCTTAATGAAAATCACAAAATATTTATATCAAATAATTTCACAGTTCACGGAAAGGATATTCTTCTTGTAAAGGTTACTCACGGCCATGTTATTTTAAACGTTGACATTGTGGTCAATGTCATAATAACAATATTACTGTAACACATAATAATACTCAGTGCTTAGACCTAGACTATGTACTTAATATATTTCGATTAATCATTTAAACGTTTCAACAATTTAATCAACATAACTTTTGTATACTATGTCTACAAATACTTAAAATGTTTTTTGTACTAACATAAAAAATACTAACGACTAATTCTCCTATAACTCTTTAAAATATTTTCACACTAATATGAGGTAGAATGTGTTGGTATAATTACTTTTTTTCGTAACAACTTTTGTTAAATAATAATTATATTAACACACGTATAAAACAATAATAATAAATGATAGAGAACTTTATAAAATTCTAAACACAAATCTGGATCGACATTAAAACAATTGAACCAAATTCTTCAAGTCAAAAGTCCAAGGAACTGAACAGACTACAAAAAGATTCAAAAGCGGCGCATTCCTATCGCACTGGGTCATGATATTTAAATAGTCTTGATACTTGAAAGACGATGTTGTTATAAAACTAAATCCAAGGTCAAGTTTACTGTACGCTTATTGAGCAATGTGATTATAGAAATACGCATTGTTGATGAATATATTTTTAAAAAAATGAATTCCTAATGATTAATATAGTTGTTAACATATATTTATTGACAAATTTTAGACTAGTACACAATTTGTTAAGAAGACGATCGAGAAGAAACTGGAGCTGGAGTAACCTGACTAAATATAATTTCAAAATGATTATCGGGTAGAATAAAAGATGTGCCTATATAATATATGATTTGTAAACGTGTAACGTCTTTAGCAACATTTACCATGAGGCAGGTCACGATATTTGATAATAGCTAGAATTCTACACTTAAAATAGTAATCAGTTTATTTTTGGTAAACAATATATTGTATGTTAGTAACAATATATTGTAGTTTATATTTTTAAAAAATATCAACTTTAGTTACGTTAAAAATTATTGGACACTTAAAAAATAATCCTAATCTAACAATAGACCGTAACAGGAAACAGTATTAAAAACAAAAACACTATGAAGTCACGCATACTATTCAACTTGGTCATAATATAGAAATAGTCATGATACTAAGAAGCCGGTTAAGTTACAAAATAAAACGTCAAAGGTCAAGGTTTGCTGTATGTACGCATATTCAGCAACACTGCTGAATAATACATACTCTCTTACTACCTTATATTTAATTATAATGATCTATACAAATAAATAAAATTGAAGTGTCGGTATTATATTACATATTAACTGATCTTTCTTTATTATGTGGCTATTTGGTAATGCGTATCAATACGCGCAAGAGTCATCCCTTATACCATCAGGTTTTATTAACATCAACGCTTTAACCTTGATATTTAATTTCCCCTCTGTGTGTTAAAACCAATAATAACAAAAC
>DVZL01008162.1:0-10389 GCA_018236625.1 Lasaia peninsularis
CAGTTATTTATGCGATACATGAACAAAAACTAACATTTTAAATTTGTATGTCTGTTGTAATCTCTGAAACGGCTGATCTAATTTAAATTGTTTTAACTTTAACGCTAAGGAAGCTGTGGCAATAGCCAAATTTGTAATTATAATTCTTTATATATGTGGTGAGCAACTAATTTTAAATAGGTAGCTACTATAACTTGTATAAAAATCGCTTATTTTCCTTTTTCCTTATTCCTCACACGTATACGAGTTTTAAGTCAATTAATCTGTTTCAAATTTAATTTTTTTTTGATTAATAATAAGCACCTTCACGCCTATTATCCCCGGTGAGGTAGGCAGAGGTGTGCTATAATATATCTACGACTCGTAAGTCCAGCAGATATATTAGAACACCCACGGTTAGCCAAGGTACTAGGGCCCTGATGTGATAGGTAGCCTATCGCCACTTCGGGTACATTCCAATCCCGAGCAATGTAATGCTTACTCAGAAAAATAATAAAATGTTGAATAGCAGTGTCACCCAGACACCTCTGTGTAGAATATACTAACTCTCTACCAGGTAGCTCATAAGAGGCAAGCATAGGTAATTAATTGGGTCACTACCAACATGATCACTGGTGGTAGAGTGCCGTGCAGCAACTTGCCTGGGTAGGGATAAACCGCCTTACCTATTCCTGCAACCATAATGACATCGTCGTGTTCCGGTCCAGAAGGTAGAGTAGTCGGTAGACTTGTACATAAGGTCTAACAAGCCGACCACGTGGCAGCGACGCACCTACATCTATGGTGTCTACAGTCCACGGTTGTCTCTTACCATCAGGAAATTAGTGTGATAGTTCGCTGTGTTATTGACCACCTTTTTGAATCTCATTTTTATTTTTTATCACCTATGCGGTTTTCTACTTTGACGTACGACTTCGTGGGATCGATTCCCGTGAGGGTAACTTATTCTTTTTGAGTGTTTGAACCTGCACTACTGGTGGTCTATGGTATGGTCACTATGGTATGGTAATAATGGTAGACCTCTAAGCCATCGAGGCTTCCAAATTTTAAAGTGAGTATATTCAGTAGATATCTGCATCTTAAGATTATTATAAACGTATTTTGTTCAGGGTTGTCCAGAACTACTGTCGAAGCAAATAATCTGGCAGACGCTACAGGGAGTGGCGTACTGCCATCGGCACAACTGCATCCACCGGGACGTCAAACCCGAGAACATCCTGCTCACCAGCGATGGTGTCATCAAACTATGTGACTTCGGGTTCGCGAGAATGATCAGTGCGTATACCGTTTCAATTTTAATAAAGTTGTAAATTAATGTTGTCATATTGACAGTTCATGTTATTTCTAAAATAAACCGGCCAAGTGTGAGATGACTCGCACATAAAGGGTTCCGTACATCCTTTATCTGAATCTGTAAATACCTATTACAAAAAATTAGATACTTATTAAGATAAGAACTTTATAAATAAAAAGTACGATCTAGCAGGCAGTGGCTAAACTACAGGCTGGGCAAAATGTCACGGGCCCCCATCCGGATTGGGCCCCCGGTTAGAGCTAAATTCCAACTCCCAATATTGTATCATTATACATTTAGTAAAAAAGTAGTTATATATAAATTTGCCACGAACGTTATAGTTACGCCACCGCTAGCAGGTATCATATAGCAGCTCTTGCCGATGCTGCTACCTCACTATATTTAGCGGATCACCGAAACCAACCTTATGTCTTCAACATAAACCAACCCAACATGGATATAATTTATTTACTTCCCTTTATCATGCCTTAAATTTGCATGCCAATAGATTTAATTAATAAATAAACAATTTATTAATTAAATCTTTTTTATAATCATACACATGTATACAATATGTACCTATATATAAATATATTACACAAAAAGTGGGCTAAAAGCGTATAGTGTTTTCTACCAGCCAACCATTGTCCCAACAGAAAAAAAGAAAAATAAAGGCATATGCATAAAAGCAGATACATAATAAAAGACAAAAAAACTAAGAATTTCAGACCAAAAAAATATGTCGTATATAAAGTGTTGTAGAAAGTTTGTAAACCAAAAGCTTTCAAAAAGCGTGCTACTTGAATCCACTGATACACTTCCCTAACCTTACCTAATCCTTTTCAATCCTTTTTCCCAAAACAGGTGGTAGCTGTTCGTCAGAATACTCCGTTCATACGATGATTCCTTTTGGTGTGGATGTCCGAAGACGGGCTAGTAACTATTACATTTTTTTGTAGTTTAATTAGATAGCGGGAGAGGGAACTATGGTCCTGTGGGAAAGCATTAGATAACTACAAACGATACGATGAAATTCAACCCGAATTTCATAAAATCCCGCCTTAGTGAGCACCTACGTCCTAAATACCCGCATGTAAAATTTTAATAATACGGGATAAGGCGCAATACGAAGCAGAGTAAGCACCATCTTCAGAGTCCGGAACCATAGAGACATCAACTAAAAATTTACTGATTTAGATATCGCCTAAAAAATAACATTCAATATTTATTGCTGAAGAACCCACATAAATATTTTTGCGAATATCCAAGTTTTTATTGATAAAATTAATTAAAAAAAAATATTTTTGAAATCCGCTCGCAAATTTCGTAAACGCAACGCAATGACGTGACATCACGGTCGACTGTCAACACCATATCAATTGATATCCTTATTTTTGCATCTTTGGGCGTAATGTAAAAAAATTCACACATAGGGACGATACAATATTTATAATATATACTGTGAAATTAATTAAGTGAAGTGTAATAACACTTCACTAAATTTCACTTCGTTGACAAATTATTGTTCTCACTTCTCAATGGACAGTGACGATACAAATAAGCGCGCTAAAGTGGCGGTGTTTAAATCGTCTGAAAATTATGATAGTTTGCATTTTTTTCACTTTATTTATCACTACTTTGCAAGTGTTATATTTTTTTCAGTTATATATATAATTACTTGAAGTTATGTTAAAAAAACAAATAAAAATAAACATGCGCATGTTCCTTAATGTCACTAATTTAATGCAGTGGTATCACTTGACGGTTAAAAATAGAAGACTTTCTTCTACAGATATTCGTAAAAGACGCTAAAGGTGGTGCTTAAAAATAGATGCGATATCGATTTTCGAGGATAATGAGTTTGCATGTTCCTTAACCGGTAGTTGCGTGACCCTGGCCTCGGCCCAAGGCTTTAGGTACAAGGCTGGAGGAGATTTAACCATGTATTGATTTTTTTCATTAATATCTGCACGCCTTTGTCCCTCGCGGTGAATAGAGGAAATCTTGACTGACCAGATAATCCAAGCTACTGTATCGTGGTACAGTTATAACTCAATATTACTTCATAAATCCATTAATAATATTTCATTTTTTTTGGTGGCACATTATTTTTTTTATATCTGACATAGTGCCTTAAAGCCTTTAGCATTCTTTTGATTTAAGGTGAGCAAATACTGAACTTTCAGAAGCTCTACCTAACGTCTGTCCTTAAAAAAGTGAGTGATACATTGCATAGGAAGAACAGAATAATCTTATCCTTTTATAAGGATTTTTCCATCTTTTTCGCGACATATCTTAAGTACCTAAGTTTCATGACGCAATGTAAAAGGGATTGCGAATAGGAACAAAGATATCTCTATGAACCACAAGTATATGTAACGATGAGCAGTGGTGGATGTACACTGGGGGCAGTCGGGGCTAGCGCCTAGGGCGATAAAATTTATACGGCGAAACAGAATTTTTTTTTCAGTTTTAACAAAATAGCAAAATTAATTTATTTCTCGAATACATCGTTCAAGAAATTCAATTCATGCATTATAATTTTATTTAAAAGTCAAAAAGAATACCTAATTTTGATCAAAACAAACCCTTCAATAACTTGATTCATTTTTAGAATATTCAATAATAATCCATCGATTACTCTAGCTAATATCTATCAATTTAAACGGATTTTTTATATTTTTGAATGTTGTAAACTAGTTACCTTATAAATACATACAATAGACTAGTTCTTGTTGAAAATTTAGATATATTATACATATACTATTAATTTGAGTGAAGTTTGATTATTGAGGCCTCATTTTTTCGATGTTAAGGGGCGGCATTAAGTTTAAACCCAGCCCTTCCGATGAGAGGCGAAAAGCACTAGTATTTTTCCTAATTTATCTACGCAACCTTAAAAGATAAAGTAAGTTATGGGGTCAAACATGAAAGAAACCGTAAATAGCAGCTATACGTTTAAACATGCATGTAACGTGATAGCTATTTCTGTGCCGACGAAGATTGATGTTGGTAATCTCTAATCTGAGTTGCGTGTAGGCTTCACTAGAGGGATTCTAATCCAATTTACATCGTAATGCCGCTGGAAATGTTCAAACTTAACAATCCTTTATGTTTTGTCATAGTCAAAGAGCTAGAGAATCTTACGACCTTCAAAAAATTTACTTATTAAATTTGTTTTTTCCATATATTTATATGGGTAGTTGTGGCTCCTTTCTGTGGTAAAATTTCTTATTGTTGAACTTCATCCATCCATCCATCAGGCCTCCCCCTAATCGACGCCACTCCACCCGGTCCTGTGCCTGCTGAATCCAGCGGTTTCCCGCCACCTTCTTCAGGTCATCATTCCACCTGGTTGGAGGGCGGCCTATGCTCCTTTTGCAGATTCGTGGTCGTCAATCGAGGACCTTTCTTCTTCAAAGGTTGTCGGTCCTTCGAGCTACGTGGCCTGCCCATTGCCACTTCAGAGAACTATGTCGGTAACCTTCGTTCGTCTACGAATTTCATCATTACGAATCCTATCTCGTAGAAAAATACCGAGCATAGCCCTCTCCATAGCTCGCTGAGCGACCCTGAGCTTGTGGATAAGGCTTTGAGTAAAGGACCACGTCTCAGCGCCATATGTCATACCTGGCAACATACATTTTTCGAACACTTTCGACTTCAGGCACTGAGGTATATTGGACGACAAGATACTGCGTAGTTTCCCGAACGCTGCCCAGCCGAGTTGGATTCTACGAGTGACCTCTATCTCGAAGTTGGACTTACCCATTCGGACCGCATTGTTGAACTTATCTGAAAACAAATAGAGGAGATTATCGATACGATTATTTTGTTTTAAGTTTTTTACTTCATAACTTCTAACTGGCTAAACTGATTTTCGAGGTACATGCATGATTAGCCGACGATATTGGCCGCCTTGTCGGGCACAAATCCTGGGTTTTCTCACATGTTTTTCCTTAGCCGTACACTCAGAAAATTTATACTTAATTTTAAAAAAGTCATTGGTAAATGCCGGGGTTCAAACCTGACTACCAAGAATGGAACCAATAAGCGCGTACCACTAGGCCAAAGAGGCTCTTCTAAAAGTCGATTTTGATGATTATTTTTCCATCTGGAAGGTAAGGACCACCTTGTTCTAGCCAAATTAATTATAATGAAGTTGAAGTCGATTTTTTGCAGTTATACTGTGTTTAATTATTAGTGAATACCTACTTATCTAGTTTTGATTTGGAATACTTCCGTAGTCTTTAACTTACGCGTGTCTTCTTTCACTCTTTACTGTTCGAAGGTTAGTCTGCTTGTATATGTATTTTGGTTTGATAAGTTAAAGGAATAATAATTAGTTAGACAGTTTAAATGCAGTGAAATTGCAAAAATCGTCTTATTTTTTTGTTTTTGTCGATATTTCAAAAAAATCTGAACTTATAGTCATAAAATTAATACAGGACAACCTCTGAGACATCACTTATCTTATGAAACAAGAGTCATCGGAGTACGCGCGTAACTTATATACCTACCTACAACAAAAAAAACTGTTTAATATAAATTTTTTCGAGTACATTACTGAATTAACCATCATTGATTTGTCTGTAGTACGTTCGCGTTAAGTCTCAGATGTTTCATCGTTACCTGCTATTAATGGCTCATTAATTAAACATTAACCAATTTTTTTATTAAATTACTCATAATTAGAAAGTCACAATGACTAGGTACTTTAAGCTATTCTTTCAAACAAAACAGTAGTGTCCTAATAATAGTAATCCCAATAATACACTTTTACCCTAATCAAACCTGCATTTTAACGCTACAACACCTACTATAAATTTGTGGCATTTATAGTACTGTAGCGTTAAAATGCATGCATTAAATTTTGATAACCTCGAACTCTTCAACTATGAAATGGGCATTGAGGTTATGTACTACATAAATGTTAGATTTAGGCCAGATACGTAGGTACGAACCTACGTAGAATTTATAGACCTGTGGTTTAATAATTGGGAATCGATAACTCAGTAGATAGCTACCGGTCAATGAGCTTACTAATACTCAGGAATATAATTCTTTTATTAACAACAAAACTAAAAAGGCTATGTTGCTATAGAATAGAAAATATTTTTTTTGACATAAACCTTTAACAAGCGGTTCTTGTGATGCATCTATATAATTCTAAAATTTACCACCGGACCGGAACGCGGCCACTCGCTGAGATGAAAGAGTTTATTACTTAACCATTCTGAAATGTTTATCCTCATTGTCTACCAGCTGAACAACTCATATAAGAGTGATGCTAATATGAATTGGTACTTGTCGCCTTAATAATGGTGTCCTGTCACTGAGCCAGCGTTGTTACATTATAAGCATATTACAGTTTGAAGGGTTAGTCGATACTTAAAGAAGATACCGTATATCTTGCCCACGAAGCTTAAGGTACTAGGTAAGGAGCGTAATCTCCAGCTCCTAAGAAAGATCCGACTCGAAGGACCAAAAAATATGTTGCAGGATATTGATATGATAGGTATCTGGTGCCTGATGCTTGCCCCAGATAAATGTTAGAGTGATTTGATACTTGGAATTTGATACTACTCAACCGAGTGTTTATTGATCACTGTTTTTTTTAAACTGTAGGTATAATATATAAAGTTACAAAATGCTAAGATAGCATGCTGTACGAGATTACTGGCATTGCCTCGTGCACTTTCCTAAAAGACTCGTCCCCAATATTAATTACCTATATCTTATTATAGGACTGGCTATCCCACTCTTATTAGGACGGCTTGTTATGACTTTGTAATCTCTACAACTCACAGAGAAGTTTGCCATGGTATACCATATACCTATTGGGGAAGAGATTTTTCTTAGGAATGTAAGCTAAACTTTATATATTTTTTTAAGTTTCTCATAACAATCGTTAGCCATATTGTAAGATTTCTTTTTCCGACGGATTATTTGTAGTAAGAAATACATGCCAGTATTTTATCAGAGGTGTATAATGTATAAAGTGTTGACCCAAATGATTGTTATGAAGACCAGAATAGTATATGCCAATATTGAAGTTAGAAGCGTATCCCTCACGGTGTGTTCCAATATACATGTCCAGGTCCTGGTGAGAGCTACACAGACTACGTGGCTACGCGATGGTATCGCGCGCCAGAGCTGCTCGTCGGTGACACGCAGTATAGTACACCAGTAGACGTGTGGGCTATCGGTGAGTGGAACATAGGACTGAGAAAAATACCTATTGTGCTGAGAGCTACGATGTCTACGTCGTAGATCTCTTTGTGGGTGAAGCCATATAATACGCAGCACAGTCCCGAGTACATGTGAGTTATCAGTGAGTAAGAAAGGTTGCAAATGGTCATTCTCGAAACAAATTATTCGAGAAAAAATAATACTAGTGAGCATTTAATTACGATGAAATAGAGTAGAAATTTGCGTAAACTAATTCTACGTATGTACAATATGTTTGCTGATAGTATTATAGCAATGTTTATTCGTAAATATGTGTTGTTTATATAATTGCAATCGTAAGATATTTGCAGTGGTGTCTATGAAAAGGAACATAAATACTTACATGGTAAAATAAAACATTTAATAGGATGGCATTTAATTAATAGGAATGTCCTTGATCGCAGAGATGCAGTACGTCACTATGCTATTTTCATGGGTGCACGGAGAGTTGCTGGGATTAATGTGAGACGGAATATGATAAATAAAGTTCTACATTGCTACGTCATATTTGTTGTCCAACAGCAGGGATATTTTAATTTATTTAGAGGATAAAAGTTGGGAAAATACGGAGATGAAAGACAGACTATCTAAAATATTTTATAAATTCAAAAAAGTACATTGTATGAACCACAGATTATAATGATGTTAGTAGATACCTATGTACCTATTTAAATATATTTGTTCACAAAAAATATTTTAGTGGATATTTTTTATTTCTATCACTTTAATATGGAAAAAATGAATAAAGACCTTATCAAAAACAATTATTTCACATAACCAAACAATTTTTTACACATTTTAATGCACGAGGTCCAGGATTCGGTTCCCGGGTAAGGCGACTGTTCTTTTTAGTTTATCTAAAAAACATAATGTTGTGTGCGATTGGATTTGTGCACTGACACATTATGGGACTAATAACGTCGGCTATTTGTGGTTGTATATGTACCACTACCTATTTCTTCCGCGATATGGGCGTAACGATATTTTTTTACAGGCTGCGTGTTCGCGGAGTTGTTATCAAGCGAGGCGCTATGGCCGGGCAAGAGCGACCTGGATCAACTGTACCTGATCAGGAAGACGCTGGGCGACCTGCTGCCGAGGCACATGACTATATTTTCACAAAACTCCTTTTTTCAGGTAACATTCAGTTAGATCTCATTTTTAAGTTGTTGTATATAACTTAGATCGATTTGTATTTTGCATTGTCTACATTAGGGAGCGTTTAAGTATTACGGAACAAAATTTGAGAGGAGGGAGGGGTCTTGCAAAACGTTACGATAAGGGTAGGAGAGGAGGAAGGAGTTCGAACAACGTGTTACGTAACACCGTTTTTTTTTATACTGTTGCCATCTGAATTTTTTCAGCGACTTCCCCGTACTGTGTGTAACAAAGTTGTGACTTTTGTAGACAAAAAATATTCACTTGGGTGTCACGTAAGGTTTTGAGGGTTAGCTAACTTACTAGCTAGCCTGTACTTCCAAACCTTAACGATAATAGAGATCACAGACGCCATGGGGTAGTAATTATGCGAGTAAAACATAGGATTCTACTTACCACTTAGGCTAAATGATTGCACTAATTAAATAATATTATCCGAGGGTGGTGTCAAGCGTCTCTGAAACCGGCGTGTAGGTACGCATGAAGATAATGATAAATATGGAGGAAGCTAGGCAGGTATATGGGGATGATGACATTTGGCACCATCCCCATGGCTACCCTGCATGGGGCCTTTTTTGCGAACAGGCACACGGGATCGTAAGAAACAATCGTGGCCTATAGACACCATAGATGTTGCAGGTGCGCCGCTGCCCTGTGGTCGCGCTGTTAGAACTTATGTGCAAGTTTACCGGCTACCCTAACCTCCTTATCGGAACACGACAACGTCATTATGGCGGCAGCAATATGTACCTAAGGCGGTGGATTCCTACCCGGGCGAGTTGCTGCACTGCACTCTACCACCAGTGGTCATGTTGGTAGTGACCCAGTTAACTTATGCTCGCCTCTTATCTGGTAGGAAAGCAGTTGGTCTATTCCGCACGGAGGACCCGGACCAACACGGGGAAGACCCGGACCAAACTGGCGTTACTATACGCATATGTATGTAAATGAATAATCTATTTTTTACATTATCCGCGGGAGGGCGATTGAGTCTTTACATCCTTTCGCCTTATGCTGTTACTATGGATAGTATCTACGTTATGACACAAATACGTATGTTCCAGGGGATGGCTCTACCGGAGCCCACATCTCTGGAGCCCCTCGAGAAAAAGATTCCGCAACGGTACTCGAATAATGAATTGGTTTTAGATTTTTTAAAGGTAAAACTAATTTTGGATAATATTGTTTGGGTATTTTGGTAAGGACTAACGGCATAGCGTCGTATAAGCTTACGAGCAGGGAAGACGGGAGTCCCCAGTAAATATTTAGGGTTAATACCTTTTAGAGTTGTGTATTCAAAAGGTAAAAACTGTACCCTATTACTAAGTCTTCGTTGTCTGTCTGTCACCAGGGTGTACCTTATGAACCGTAATGGTACAGCTAGAAAGTTGAAATTTTCAGACTTTGTATTTCTGTTGCCATTATACCAACGATTTCTAAATAAAATTAATATATAAAGGTGCTCCCACACAACTTACGTGTTTTTATCGTTTTTATAGATAATGGTACGGAAGCCATCATTCGCGATTCCCACTCGCACTTGGCTGGTTTTATTTACACATTTTTTATGGGATAAGACAGCGAACAAGCACACGGATCTCCTGATGGTAAGAGACAACCGAGGCTTATAGACACCATATAATATGTTGTAGGTGCGCCGCTGCCCTGTGGTCGTGTGTGCAAGTTTACCGGCTACCCTACCCTCC
>DVZL01008163.1:0-10389 GCA_018236625.1 Lasaia peninsularis
ACCGATATATGTAAAATAAATACTCTTAAAACCATTACGTGTTTCACTACATCTCCTTGCCGGACAATACGGCAAATAGGTCATTTAATTTTTTTATGGAATAAGACAGCGCACAAGCACATATGTTCCTTGATGGTAAGAGACAACTGGAGCCACAGACACCCCAGATGTTGTAGGTGTGATGCTGGCTATCGACTGCCTTACTCTCCGGATCAGAAAACGATAATACCATTATGGCGGTAGGAAGAGGTAGAGTGGTGGATTCCTACCCGGGCGAGTTCCTGAAATCACCAGCAGTGGTCATGTTGGTCGTGATCCAGATAACCAGTGATCGTCTCTTACAAGCTACACAGAGGACTCGGGAACACCGGGAAAAATAATTAATGAGCATAATAATATAAGTTTTGAAACGAACACGTATCTATACAAATAATTAATATTGGAATGTCTGTATGTAATATCAAAATAACTGCTTTTTACTAAACCTATATGTATGTTTACAAGTTACATATATCAAAACAGTATTTTTTAGAATTGTTGTCTATCCGACCGTCTGTCTGTTTGTACCTGTTATTCTCTGAAACGGCTGGACCGATTTTGACGACACTTTTACTCACATATAGCTAAAAAAATGAATGAAGTCACAGACACAGCTAGTTAATATATAAGAGGTTTATGAGCATAACTGTACTGGACGATTTCATTTACGGATATTCTTCAATCCTTTTTAATGCTGCTTACGTTTTGGATGCACGAGAAAATCTTAATCTGTTAAGAAGATAATACAATTAAAAACATTTGTGATCTCGTTGGCTCAAAGGTTGACGAATATGCATAACGCCACTTAAGATTCGAGTGGCTTAGGTTCGATTCAAGTTTTTAGCACTCCGATTTCATTTATTTGTTTAGATCTGCCAATTCACCATACAGTTTGATAAAGGATTTTTAAAATATCAATGCAATAAACTTTCAAATAACTTGTTACCCAGTCCAAACCAAACCTATGTACACATAGTATCATAATATAAACAGACATCAAATATGAGATCGAAAATTTTCAACGAATATTTATTCTTTCGAAATGACATATCCGTAGTACTGCACGATCCAATATACTTTGTGCATTTTTATTTGCTTCGGTTAAAACTCCTTTGGTTTTGGATCCCCGTATTTTGTTAATAAGCAGTCTCGGTTAACGTCAAGCGATATTGCAAGACTAATAAGACGCGTCTGTATTGAGGTTTCTTTTTAAAAGTCTCTCTACAATGTTTTATGTCTAGCTAACCGAACATGAACTTAGAAATTCTCTTCTTTTTATGTTAAATGGTACGGATAATAGTTTTGTTTCATAATATACTCTTGTCTGCAAACATTTACAAATAAGATATTTTTATGTTACCCCAAGGAAAGTTTTGTTAGGTGTCAACATAATTATCAATATTAGAAATCAATATTTTATAAATATTGTTAAAATTACAAGTAAATATTTGAGCAACATTAATACTCGTCACCACTGATAGAGCTTCCATTTTCCTACGTTATTAGATTACTTCGTGCCTTTGTAGCCTAGTGGAAGGCACTTTGGACTTCCATTTCCTTATTCTAAGTTACTCGTATTAATAAGTTTTTAAAACTTAAGGTCTGAGTGCTCTTACGGTAAGGAAAAACATCGTGAGAAAACCCTGGATTGGTGTTCGATATGGTAATGGAATTGCCAATTGTCATCTCATGGGACCCAATATCGTCAAGTAATCGTAGATACCTTCGCCAAGGTGTGACCATAATGATTTACTATATTTTTTATTTCCCTATTTCATTTAAACTATATGAATGGCTTAAGGTAAAAAAAGAACGCAATTACTTAAAATATGTCGGCTGACAAAATCACCAGCAATGTAGCTTTCCCCTAGTGGATTAAAAATGCACTATAACTATTTTTGGTTTAAAGATGACGAATATTTCTTAATATAAAATAAATTTAATTAAATATTTCTTAAAAATTTGTATTTATTGTCCAATGAATAGAATCAGGCTTTACTTTGAAAAATTCCACATTAAAACATATACATATTATAATTATTATTTTGCAAACTCTCGCCAAAGAAACAAGACACACAATACGACCTCAACATGCAACCGACGCATCTTCAGAAGAATTATACTGCACTCCACGACTGTCTTTTTTGTTTATCTAAAGATTAAAAAAGTACAAGTGTAAATTACTAACCTCTCAAAACATGTACTGATACTGCATACGACGCAACGTCTGCAAGAGAACAGGTGTAGTTCCCAGAATCGTTTCTGTTCGCGTTCGCGATGTACAGCCTCGATAGAGCGCCATTCGCTGTTGCTTCTGTTTTTACGCTGTTGAGCAAGTGTGGGATTAGCTTACTAAACGATTATAAAAAAATAATGGATATAAGTAAAGAGGAAAGCATTAGGTCTATTGTCATCAACACCGTGACATTGACTAGGTGGTAGAGTCTTGCGACGACTCGCCCAGATTGGTACCACCGTCGTACCTATTATTGCCACAATTACGTCAGTGCTCGCCAGTGCCGTGTTCTGATTTGGAGGGTAGAATGACCGGTAAACTTACTCATGCAAGAGGCTTACCATCCCAGCCTCAGGTTGGCAACGCACCATTTCCACCTTTGTTGTCTATAGGCGAGGTGAATTGCTTATCATCAGGAAATTCATCTGCTTGTTTGCCTTCCAATATCATAAAAAAGTAATGTAATAGATTTAAGCGTGTACGATTAACGATTTTTTGTGTAACACTTAAGAAATATATGTTAAGTGTATACGTTGTCAACTTGAGGCTAAGATGTTAAGTTCATGTTAGGTAAGATATAATGTCAAAACGTTTATCTTTCTGTCTTTTCAGCTAAACATTAACACAACTATATACATATTTTCAAATTGGTTGTGGAATGTGAACCAGTCTCCCTCATATAAATACTACAATACATACTACTTATAAATACTAAAATATATACCAGAATAAATTTAATAAATACCCAGACCTAATATAGACATGTATGTTCATCACACAAATGCCTGCTATCGCCGGAAATCGAACTCGAGCCTTTTTATTCTGTGGCGTTTGGCGTGTACGCTAACCCCTCGACCAATAAGCGGGTCTGTTCCTTGGCTAATCGTGAGTGTTCTGGTATATCTGCTGAACTTACGTGTCTTGGATATACTAGCACACCTCTGCCTACTCCTCCTGAGATAGGCGTGAAGGTTCTCTTTTTTTGTAATAATAATGATTGTCTCGTCATTTATACGGACTAAGCCGCCGGTGACAGCTAGTATCATAAGATATTTCAAGTAATTTTAAACCGATTATGAAACCTTAGAAACGACAATGTTCATGAGATAAGGGCTTAACCGGGTTTACCGTCTGGTTAATGATGAGGCCGGGATAAGCGACCCCAAATTACCAACGTAAAAAATCACACCCTCAAGTATTATTTTGTCTTATCTTTAGAATGTTTTCTTATGTTTTCCGTTAAGTATTGAAGATTTACATTTAATATACACAAAATATCGCCAAGTCTATATCCACGAAGGGGCAGGCGGAGTTACACACATACCCATGATTAGCCGATAATATTAGGTCCTAATATGATATGATATATTAGACTAACTAGTCTATGTCCGCGTTTTTATTTAATTATTTCATACAATTATTATTCAAATTAATAAAATTAGAGTGTCTATGTAATATTTAAATAAACGCTTTTTACTAAGTGCATTTATGCATATACCAAAACAATATTTTTTAGAATTTTTGTCTGTCTGTCTGTTTATACCCGCTAATCTCTGAAACGGCTGGACTAATTTTAGTGGGAATTTCAATGATAGATAGCTAACGTAATAAGAAACGGTTTAGGCTTTCATTTCTGAATTATATTTTAGAAATGTATAAAATAAATTCATTAAATAAAAACGCGCAGCTACACAGCACAGCTAGTTTCTAAAATAGATTTCTACAATAAAAGTACTCTAAGCCGTTTTTTTATTAAATCAGCTGCCTGCCAGTGAAAGTTCGGTCAAAATCGATCCAGCCGTTTCAAAGATTAGTAGGTACAATCTGACAGACAAAAGTTTAAAAAAATACGTACACACTCCAACTTTATTTATTTGTATTGATGGAAAACCCGTCGCAATACCGGCTACCTGAAAAAAACTCATCGAATAAGTTATTGTATCTGAAAATCGAACCCGAGACTTCATGCGTTAAAGTTGGACAGCAACTGCTGCTTAACATAGAGGAATTAAAAATAAAATTTCTAGAAAAATAATTAAGCAAATTGGACTTTCTTTAAGATTTATGTTCCAATTCTTATCTCGTAATTGGCCTCTCTGTTTGATCATCCAAATTTATTAAAACGTAGCTCAGATATTTTTAATTGGAAAATAGATAAACCTGAAATTCTAGGTAAAGAGCTAAACGCCAATTCTCTTGCACGAAAGGCAGAGTATCGAGTGTTAAGTGTCACTGACTGCATCCTCCACCTTAATAACTCTTCATACATAATTAGGTACTATAATACACTTCTACTGTTTTACTTTTAAAATTACATGTATATATTATATTCTGAAGTTAATAATACCGAATGAAGTTTTACCGTGGGTCAACAATGAAAAGTGTACAATATTTAATTAAACTGACACTATTGCAGTAAAAGTGAGCGAAATAGTTTTATAATCCAAATGAGCTAGCAGCATAGAGTAACTCTGCAGAGCAAATTTATTTACATAGGTTACTCCATAAATCTGTTCGGAATAAAGTATCTGTGTTAATTTACTCTGCATTAAGTGCCGTCGTTTATTTAGATCACCCCCTAGATTTATTGTCTTGGTATTAATTACTTTAACGAAGTTATGGATTGTGTCTTGAATTAAAACTTGGGAAAAAAGGTGTTTATATAAGCTACCGCTTTTATGGTCGAGCGGTTACTGGAAGATGAACTGATAAAACTATTTTTTTACAACCGCGGCCAATAGAAACCTTAGATATTGTAGGTGCGTCATTGTGCTATGACCGGAGTGTTAGGCCCGATGTGCGAGTCTACCAGCTACCCCACTATACACACCAAAACATGACAATGTCGTTATGACAACAGGAATAGGTAAAGCGGTGGATCCCTACTAGGGCGAGTTACTGCACAACACTCTACCACCAGTGATCATGTTGGGAACGATCTAGTTAAACTTTTCTCGCCTCTTAGAAGCTGCCTGATAAGAAGACAGCTGGTCCTTCTCAGAACACCTGGGTTTGATTTGTGATAATTTTAATTAATATGATGTATTAAAATGTTGTATTTGATATTCAAACTACAGACTTGATGGAAGCCAGAATTAAGACTTATTTATTAACGAATTCCGATAAGAAATACACATTGCGTATCGACGCCAATTAAATTGTTCCAGGTCCCCAATATCCTATACTACCTCCTTACCAAGTAGTTCGTAAGAGTAAAAAAGTCTCAAAAAGACCACTGATGGTAGTGCTGAGCAGCAACTTACCCGGAAAGGGATCCAAAGCTCTACCTATTCCTGCCGCCATAATGACATTGTCATGTTTTAGTGTGGAAGGTAGTGTAGCTGAAAGACTTTTACTAAATTTATATTATTAGACTTGTGACCCAGGGCGGTTTCATACTTGTATTTTGAGCATATTATGTACATATAAACCTTCCTTCTGAATCACTGTTTATTAAAAAAACTACATCAAAATCCGTTACGTAATAAAGTTCTAAGCATACATATATATAAATCGAATGCAAAAGAGCAAATATATGAATATCGTTGTAAACGTCAAAAGCTCTCACATTTAAATTTATTTATTTAAATTCTTTTTTGCACAAAATTATGTAAAAAAGCGAACTTAATGACAATAAGCATTTTCTCCCAGTTTACCCTGGGTAGTGAAGACAAATACACATGGTGGTGCATTAAAGTTAATAACAGAAAATTATGTAATATCAGAATTTTGAGACTCTAAGAAATGCTCATAGAGACGTGATTTTCAACTCAACGGGAAGAGCATTCCACAGCCAAAACGCAATTTTGATAAAAGATTCAGAATAAGCAGTATTATGAACAGGAATCATTACAGTAGGTTGATGATATGATCGTAGCGTTCGGACTCCCGATGCAAAAAACACAGAACGTTATTCTAGGTATAGAGGTGATGTATTAAGGATGCTATAAAGACAATAAATTATATGGGCATCGCGACGATATCGGATGATAAACCATTTTAACTGAGAATGAAAATGTGAAATAGGATCATACCTACGTAAGCCATAGATGTAGCGAATGCATAGTTTAAGCAGTCTATCTAGCTTCTTAATTAGTTCCACAGCTAGATCTCCATAACAGATACCTATCAGCATAGTCTAGGACTAGCAACAATAATGCATTAACAAGACTAATTTTAGCTTTAAAAGGAATTATTTTTTTAAGACGTCTTAAGAAGTGCATGGAAGCAAAAATATTTCGACTAATCTCACTTACATGAAGAGAGCACGAAAGTGTACTCGTCATGTAAAGGCCAAGATTTTTTACAGATGTTTGGTATGGAGTTTTTATACCATTTAAAAATATAGAGGGGGTGTGTGCAAGATGAATTTGTGATATTATTTGACTGCGCCTAACAAAAATTACATGGGTTTTAATAGGATTTAACATGAGACCAAAATTATAAGACCACAAGTTTATGGCGTCTAGGTCTTTATTTACCTTTTTGATTCCATCAATTAGGTTTTCAGGGCGGACGGATAGGTATAATTCATCTGCATAGAGATGGTAGCGATAAAAAGAGATTAAAGACGTCACTGCATTAATAAAAATAGAGAAAAGCAATGGAGATAACACGCCCCCTTGAGGTACACCTGTATTAACATCACTCCATACAGACTGTTTATTAGATGTACGAGTCTATTGTTGGCGACCCAGAAGATAATATTTGAACCAATCGATAGCTGACTGTGATGTATTTATACGTAACGTAAGTTTGTATTTTATTCTTCCGACATTTTTAAATTACTCGCAGCAAAATTGATTTTAAATATATGTTTTAGTTATTTATTTCTCGCAATTAATATTGTTAATCTCAAAGGAATAATAAAGATCTTATATAATGTAATTAAATTGATTACTTATTACCATCGATTATTCTTATCTGGCTTTCAGAGTAATGCTTTTTGAGTCACTATGGTAGGACATAATCTAGAAAACTTATTTCACCTAAGGTCCGAAGTTATATTTCTTTTATCTCAATAGCTAGTTCGAAGTTAAGATCTTCGTTTAAATGAAACTTAAGCGCTTTAAAAGGTTGCAAATGCTTATTACGTCTTATTCCTTTTTGATAGAAAACTTTTGTATTTGCAATTTTTAATTATTACTTGTTACTTAGATTTTCCATTTAAATCTTCCAACGGTGATTTATTCATTCCTTTAAGTATGCTAAGTAATGTTTCTACATCGTTGCTGGAATGAAAACATCGCTTCCGAAATATAAATGTAAAACGATAGCCAAGTTGAATTTTAATTGTACGTCTTCGTTGACTTTACTACTAAATATCTTCACGCTCATACCCCCAAAAAAGTTATTAATCAATCATCAAGTACATACTAATGCAAAGGGTAAGCAGAGGTGCACCCATGATTAGCCAACGATAGTAGGTCCCATTATTTGACAGATGGGAAGTCTGTCACCATATCGGGCACGAATTTCGGGTTTTCTCACAATGTTTTCCTTCAGCGAAGAAGCACTGAAAAAATGTACTTAAGTTAAAAAACACTAATTGGTAAGTACATGATGGGATTCCAATCTGGACTACGGAAACGCGAAAGCGCGTACCACCAGGATATCAAGGCTACTATATACATACATACAATTGTATTTATAATCAGTATATATTCCTATTAGAAATTCCGTACAGTTGTTTGTCTTTTTAATTTACCATTGGTCATGTTCATAAAATCGGGTTTAAAAATATTTCAAACAATCGTAACTCCTCACAGTCGATAAGCCATGTCAAGGTCTCAGGTATAGTTATGGAATCTAATAGAAATAGAAACATTTATTGCAAGTAACCAAAACACAAAAATTTAACAAAAATTTCAAATATTAGAAATAAATAGACTTTAATTTTAGAATTAAAAAAAAAAATTACACGTCTATAGTTAGTAAATAAATAATATTAATAATAATAGATATATAAAAACGAGTGTTTTGGTGTATTTCAACGGGAAGCTATCAGCTTGTATCGAAACCGAAATCTGGACGCTCGTTTTCGGAGAGATTCAGACGGAATACGAATATCAGAATGCGTGCGTGTATACGAGCGTGTGTGCTTACGTGCGTGCGTGTGTTTGAGTGTATATTTTGTGGCACATGAGAAAAATATAGTTTACACAATTATGGTGGAAACTTTAAAAAGCTACGTCCTGAGTCGAATTTGTAGTACATAATGTTTGTATTTCTTTTTGACACTAAATATTGAGAATACTACCTATTCTTATCTAAAAATACTAATCCTAAATTCTTTGAATTAATCCTCACCTAAGCTCGAGAATAAATACCTAAATTACATTAATAATTAGCTTTTAATAAATTATGAGAGTGTTTAGTAGCATTATATGATTAGGGAATTAACCTTTAGGATCTTTCCGTGATGGTCACTCGATGTATCCATTATTTCAATTTTGTCTCATTAAGAAATCGCTTTCACAGAATTGGCCCTTTTCTTCGCAGCTCTACCATGTCGGTTTGTGGTTCATTTGAAAATCTAATTTGTTTGTTGTCAGTTTAAAATACGTTTCTTGTGTTAAAATTATTTTTGAGTTCTCTGATTTTGCTATGAAGATAACGCGTTTTTAACTGAAATAATAGATATATTAAAGACTAGCTGTGGTCACGACTTCGTCCGCGTTTTTATTTAATTATTTTATTTTATATATTTCTAAAATAAAAGTAGCCACAGCCATTCCTTATTAAATCCTTATTAAAGCTGTCTGCCACTGAAAGCCCTGTCCAAATCGGTTCAGCCGTTTCAAAGATTAGCGGGTGCAAATAGACAGATAGACCATTCTGTTTCGTTTTCATTCAGCAAAAATCGTTGCTTTGGTATAAGCACCTTGTATTGTGCATTTAGTATTATTTTAATATTACATACAGACCATTCAATTTTATTTATTTGTAAAGATTAATTACTTTAGACGTAATTTTGAGCACTTTTAATATTTCGTCAAATTTTCTACTTGCTATAAATGTTTCTATTTCTATAAAATACGTTTAAGAACATCATAAATATTTAAGCGTTCCGAGCGTATTCCACAAATTTCGTTCATTCTCACTAAAATATAGAAATACCACCTAAATTCTAATTTGGAGGGGACAAATAAAATTGCCCAAACGCCGGAGATAACTGGCATACGTTTTACGTGAATAATGCATGAATGAATGAATAATGAATAAATTAACAAACATAATTATTACGGCGTTGCAATATGAACGAATGAATTTTTAACATTTCTAATTTTGTAGTCAAACTAAGGTCGATGTTGACAAAGCGAAATGTGATTTATGTTAGTCAAATATTTTTTAAAAGAGTTCAAAAATGTTGCGGTTCTCAATTAGTAGGATTTTTTGTTTTTTTTTTTTCAAATGCATTTTGATAGTTCTATGATCTATCTAACGTTGTAGGTGGTCTTGTATATGGATGAATGCATTTTTATTCAAAACTAGATGTGCCCGCGACTTCGTTCGCGTTTTTATTTGATTAATTTACTGTATACATTTCTAAAATAAATGTAACCAAAGCTACTCCTTATTGCATCAGCTGTCTGCTAGTGAAAGTCGTAAGCGGTGTAACCGTTTCAGAGTTTAGCGGGTACAAACAGACAGACGGATGGATCGACAAATGGACAGTCAGAGAGACAAAAATTCCAGAAAACATTTTTGGTAATAGGCTATTTTATATTACATACGGACACTCAAATGTAATTTATTTCTATAGTTAGATTATATTTTTTAAGCTCAAAACTTAAATGTTAATATTTTTTTAGTTTAATTTACCTAGACAGCGTGATAAACAACTTTAAGTTAGTTTTTTCAGTTTTACTAGATTTATAGCTAATAAGACAACTAATAATAGCTAATAAAATAAGGGGTAGAAATTTTTCCGACTTAATAAAATAATAAATAATAAATATTACTGGACAAATTACACAAATTGATCTAACCCCATAGTAAGCAAATTATATGCTTGTGTTATAGGTATTAGACAACGATACTAATACATAGAAATACTTAAATAGATACAAGAATAAATTTAATAAGCACCCAGACCCGGAAATACAAACATC
>DVZL01008164.1:0-10389 GCA_018236625.1 Lasaia peninsularis
CCAAGGTACTAGGGCCCTGATGTGATAGGTGGCAAGCCTATCGCCACTTCGGGCACACGCCAATCCCGGGCAATATAATGCTTATTCAGAAAAATCTGAAAAACACTTAAGAAATGTTACCCGACCTAGGAATTAAACCCGGGACCCCACGGGACTAACGGTGTTAACAGGCGACACCTGTACCGTTTTTTTTTCTTATGTATGAGCGATAACACAATATACTATTTTTAACATAATATACTATTTTTTAACCGACTACACTCATACGGGCGAAGCCGCGGACGGAAAGCTAGTCAACATAATTGTTATACAAATACTTCCAATTATAAAGTAAAAATATCTCTCTCCGTGTTGGTCCGGGTTCCGTTGTAGAATAGGTCAACTGCCTTCCACCCAGGCAGCCCGTAAGAAGCGAGTACAGGGTTTATTGTCACCAACACCGTGACATTGACTAGGCGGTAGAGTCTTGCAACGACTCGCCCGGATTGGTACCACTGCCTCAATAGCGTCTGTGCTCGCCATAGGGTAGCCGGTAAACTTATCCACGCAAGAGGCTTACCATCCCAGCCTCAGGTTGCATTTCCACCTTTGGTGTCTATAGGCGACGTGTATTTCTTACCACCAGGAAATCTGTCTGCTTGTTTGCCTTCCAATATCATATTACAAAAAAATATTCACCTACCAATAAGCCCACGATTTTAGAAAGTAATGTAACTAGAGCGTTACTTGAAAGCTACAGAGCCTTATTGAACGTTAGTACTGCGAAAGTAAAATAAAATTAATCCAGAAATATACCGCTGGATGCATCCGCTTTCGTATCATTGAGTTTTACGCTACAGTTAAACGGATTTCCGGGGAAAAAGTTTTCAGCCATATTTGTTTTGGTTTCACCAATCGGTTTGAGTTATTGTCTTGAAGCGAATGTAATCGGTTTCGTTGATTTTTATATAATATACTAGCGACCTGCCCCGAATTCGCATGGGTAACTATACATGTTATATACATAAAAACCTTCCTCTTGAATCACTCGATCTATTAAAAAAACCGCATCAAAGTCCGTTGCTTGGTTTTAAAGATTTAAGCATACATAGGGACAAACAAAAGAAGTGACTTTGTTTTATAATATGTAGTGATATACAGTCGCTTCTGTCATCGAGAGTAATCAATGTCAAAAGTCCCGGGTTCGATAGTTCGGGATCAGATAGCAGAGGTCCGTTAGGTTTCCGTATTTACCCTCTGGCTGGTTTTTTTATCAAAAAAAATCTGAGGTGTCTAGTCTAAAAATATCTGGCCTGATTTCCATGAAAGAGAGAGAGAGAGAGAGACGGACAGAGAAACATGTGCACGCCGTACAGCTTACAATAGCTTATTATAGCAAAAAGTGTCGTCACAACTTTTCGTGAGACTTTTTTCCGTTCGAATGATGGGTACGGAACCCTAAAAATGATTCATAAAAGCATCGTAATTTTGTTATCATGGCATTAAGATGTTATCTGGGCTACTTTATTTTGATAGCACACGTGTTGCGGTGAACGCATTACTTCCAAATGTGGACCGCAATTTCATCACTGACCTAATTGTGGTAGTTGTAGACGTATTTCGGGTTTTATAACGTTTTACTATAAAGAAAATAAGATTTATTTTTCGTACATATTCTTATACTAGCTTTTCGCCCGCGTGAATTTTTCTAAGGAAATTATCTAGGGCAATTTTTTGACATATGATAAGGCATAAAAACAGACCCTCTTTTTTATTTAATGTATTCAGTTGAAAAGTAGCCTATGTTTTATTCTTATGTATGAGCTAATAAAAAATACCTTCACGCCTATTATCCCCGTAGAGGTGGGCAGAGGTGTGTATCCACGACTCGTAAGTCCAGTAGATATACTAGAACACCCAAGATTAGCCAAGGTATTTGGGCCCTGATGTGATAGGTGGCAAGCCTATTCGAGCACATTCCAATCTCGGGCAATGTTATGCTTACTCAGAATAATCTGAAAAACATTTAAGAAAATTTGCCCGACCTGGGAATTGAACCCGGGATCTTACTACTACACTTTTTTCAGGCGACAGCTGTACCGTTACACCACAAACGGCGATGCGCACATGTGCATACATTAGCTATATTACTGTAAAGTTTCATCTAAATTCGTGTAATAGTTTTTTCGTGTTTATAATGTTGGTAGGACATGATATTTGACTAGCATATATTTGACATTTATAGACTTCTAACAGCCTGACCACAGGGGAGAGGTTCACCTACAGAGCTCTTGGTGTCTATGGGCCACGATTGTCTCTTACCATCATGAGACCCGTGTGCTTGTTCGCTGTTTTATCTCATTAAAAAAAATTAAACCTGTTCTATTACTGCTTTCAGTTTATATGAAAAACAAAGTTTAAAAAAAAAATTATTACCAATACAAACATATAAACTACTAAGATTTTTTGGGTGACGTTATATTCATACAGTCATATATTTTTTTTAATTTGTGCTTTATGTAAGTAAGACAAGGCACGAATGATTACTTAATACATGTGTGAGTGGGATACAATATTGCAGTAGAAAATAACGTATCTCAAATATTAAGTTATAGAAAAAAACAATAACAGGTAAAAAATAACTGTTATTGATAACGTAATTTTTTTCTATCTGTGCAATGAGAATTCACCTAATTGAAAAAAATGGTAATTCTACGAAACCGGAGTCGATACTATTTTACACCAAGTACTACCGACAGAATTTTATAGACGTCGTGGTTTTCGCAATTTCATAAAACCTAGACCTATCTAAATAAATTTTTTACCGCCCAAAACTCCAAAGTACTAAATTTCAGCGAAATCATTAAAACCGTTTCCAAGATCGCGGGTATAAATAAATGAATATACAAGAATGCTCATTTAAGAGTGTTTGATTTTAAAAACAATCGTTATTGCTGTAAATTGTTATATAGACACATATTTAATCATAAATCAATTTGTAATAATTCAAAATTATTATACATAATTGATTTATAAACATTACGCAATAAAACTTTATCCTACATTAGAATATGTTGGCAAACTTATTTTGCAGAAGAAAGTTGGTCGGAGAACACAAGAAAGTCAAACAACAACACCTTCTAACATGTTATACATTCTGTAAACGTAATCATTATAAGTGTTATCAAAATATGCCAAGCACATATCGCTGAGAGAATCTATTTCACCACGCGCTTCGTTAGCAAACAGATCGCAAGAGAGGGCTCACGGAGTATCTGATTGATGTTTGTTTCATCGTGTCTAATAACTATACTCATTATTAAAAAATACCGTAGGCAGGCATATGCAGCAGCTGCTGCTCTCCTTAGCCGACGTAATTAGATCTATTGTTGTGAGAGATGGCAAGTCTGTCGCATTATCGGACACAAGTCCAATTTCAAGGTTGTTTTTGAGATAAACTGGATAATTTAAAAGGCAAAAAAAGCTTTTTAGAAACAGCTTTTATGATTTTTCGAGTTGCTCTCAAGGAGCCTTTTCATTTGATACCCATATTGTAGAAGTTTTTTAAAAACAACTATTCCACCATCTTGGTTGGTCCGCCATATTGGATTTAGAATGATGTTATATATCCTATCGTGCAGTGTCATCCAAACTAAACGTGTATACAAAGTTTCAGCTAGTCGGGTGAAGATATCTACTTCAAATTTGGATTCTAAGATTCTACTCGAAAATACATACACACATACATACAATGCAAGTTAAAAGCTTTTAAAAACAATAAAAAAAATCTGAACTTTGTACAAATAAGTGAAATTGGAGTGTCTTTTTGCTATATAGAAGTAATCGTTATTTACTTAAAAAAATTAAAAACAGTCTTTAAACTACATACTGTTCTAATCAACAAAAAACATAATATCAAACAATATAGCCAAGTTTAAATTTTAATCTTATCCTAAATCCTACGAAAACCTCTTAAGAGAACGGGATAAAAAGTAGCCTAGTAGTTAAAGGCTACTTTTTCGGAACACAGGCTACGCGTTAACCAAATTTCAGCAGTTTTAGCGTGAATCGTGGCCGGGATACAGATAGACGAACGAAAAATTAAAAAAAAATAAATGTGTTCTGCTGTTCGTTGTTGATGTACAGAAATTTTATATAGAAAAGAATACACCATATTTTATGTTACATAGACCTTACAAGCGGTTCTTGTGACGCGTCTACATAATTCTAAAATTTACTTTAAATAATCTCATTGAGAAGATCCGGCGAAATAAAGTCAGCAGGTTTGTCTTGATTCTTACTTTCTAAATATATAGCTACAGATAGCTATACATACATTGTTGGAATTTAACAATACGTATGTACCGTAGGATAATCTGTCGCGAGTCGTCTGACAGATGCTGTTACAGAAAACGTTTCAATGAATATAATGATCTTCGTTATATAAAAGTAGCGCATGTATCTCGGAAAATTTGACGCCTTTGTAATATTTATCTACGAGATGATTGATACACCTGCATCCTTATCAGTATCTGTATACCAGCTTTGTCCTGCGGTTTTACTCGCGTTAATTAGAGAATAATCTCGGCTACTCTACCCTCCAAAACAGAAAACGACAATGGTGAGCACTGACGCTATTTTGGTAGGAATAGGTAAGGCGGTGGTACCAATCCTCGCCCGGATTTCGTCGCAAGACTCTACCACTTAGTCAATGTCACGGTGTTGGTGACAACATATCCTGTGCTCGCCTCTTGCGAGTTGCCTGGGTGGTAGGCTGTTGTTGGCCTATTCTACAATGGAACCCGGACCAACACGGTAAAAATGAACTTATGTCAGAAAAACTCATTAGACATAGTGGGGTTGGAACCTGGATTACCGAATCCTGTCCCAAGCGCGTACCACTAGGCCCCTGAGGTCAGTTAAGAGGTCACTTTAAATGGAGTGCCTCATATAAATTAATCAATACGTGACATATAGTCATAACAATGACCTGGCTTACTACTCGCGTGACACATTTACTACAAACTATTTGTTATTGTTACACAAAGTAGCACACTTATGATTAGTGACGCAGTTCCTTATCGCGCGTTTTGAAAGGGGGCTAAACGGAAAAAATTCTCACGAAAAAAGTTAACACGACACTTTTTTTGTTATTGCTATAGTAGGCACTGTATGTATTTCGAAAATTTGATATTTTCGATGTGGTTGGGACGACGTGCTTAAGCTATTGTAAGCAGTGCGGTGTGCGCATGTTTCTCTCTCTCTCTCTCTCTCTTTCTTATATAAAGCAAGCCAGATTTTTTAATTTCTATTTCGAATTGAACACTGTGGTGTCACGACGATTATTTTTTTATTATCGATTAATTATTGAAGGAATTGTAAAAAAAAATAATTGTAAGCTTCGTTCCATCCGGGTGACCCTTGACACCTCTCGCCTTTTTTTGGAAAATGTATAGAGATTTTGTAAAAAGTAGCAAGAGACGGGTTTCCGTATGGAAATACTCAACGCATATAAATAAATACCTAAAGAAAATAAAACAGGTGATATGAGACATTTCTTACTTTTTACTGCCCTAGAAGCGTACGCTATTTTTCGTCCCGGCGGAGTTGACTAATAGCAATATATTCTTCCTAACATTTTCCGCTTGAATAGTAAAAAAAAAATTACCTGCTTGGATGTAAATATCTCATTTAAGTAAATTTACCTGCCCACTGTCCACTACCACCCCAACCAATATGGCGACAGGATCACATTCAATGTTAGTGACAAGCAAATAAGGTTCGTTTCTTGCAACCTGCTTATTACATACATATCTTCACGCCAAGTTCCTTCCGGTGTAGGCAGAGTATGTAGTGTATATGTAACGATTCTTACATACTTGACTAGTTTCCTCCACATTATTTATTAGTTGTTTAGAAGGAAAGCAGATCGTCTATATTCTCAAAGAAGTCCATACGCAACCCTCTGTCCTGTCTAATTTTTAAAAATAAGGCAACATTTAAAAGATTCTAGTGACCTAATATAGATATTAGCAATAGTGTTAATATATTTTTAGCTTTTTAGGGTCCTGTACCTACAGAGTAAAAAACGGAGCCCTACTAAGCCGCTATTCGTCTGTCTGTCTGTCTGTCTGTCAGTGTATCACCACGCTGTATCTCATGAACAGTGAGAGCTAGAGAGTTTAAATATTCATAGATGATGTATTTATGTTGCAGCTATAACAAACAATACTAAAAACAGAATAAAATAATTATATAAAGGGTGCCCCATACTACTTACTTGATTTTTTTTACTGTTTTCATAGAAATTGGTAGGAAACTCTCGGCAGATTTTTACTTATTAATTAGCTAAAACAAAGACGCCACACCATTTCACGATTTAAACGACGGCCTGTTACTAAAAGTTCAGCCCGAGGGGCAGAACTACGGGCAGAAAGTTTCAATCCCTCACGCTGTGCTAAGCGATAATATGATAAACACCTCGGAAGGCCGAGAAAAACAAAAGCCTATATTTTTCTTTATGCGTTTTCTCAATGGGTATAATATATCAGGAAAATTTCGTCTTGATATGTTCTGTGACCTCGGCGTTAATCAGACAGATACATACAGACAGACAAATTCCTCAAAATTATTCTGCTGACGGTTTCTAGTCAACAGTTTTAGTATGTATATAGATTTTAAACTCCTGTTAGTATTAAGTGAAATACTACAGTAATACATAGTTTTGCAAAAAATAGAAATTTTAGTTTGAAAAGTTTTATTTTAAAAGGAAAATTTAATTTAAAAACGAACAAAAGTTTATTTATACAATCTACTTACAGATTTGATTTCTTCACAATTTTGAAAGTAAATTTTATTATTTACAATGTTACTTTTTTTAATTACTTCTAATTTGAATACAGTATCCATATCAATTAATTGAATTAAAATGAAAGTGAACTATTTTACAAATCATAACAATGAAATTCCACCAAGTGTTGAGGATAAAAACTATGAACCATAGATAATTATCTTTAATATAACACTACCAAGTTAACAACACTCACGTGAAGAAATCCTTCAACTACAATTGACCCCATAACATTATAGCATAGGACAATCGTTTGTGGTCATATGATACCACTTGTGGAGATTCACGAGATTACAATCAGCTCATATTACAATAAAACGGGTAAGTCGGTATACATGAGCTATGTTAATGGTTTTGTCTCTATCAGATGGCGCAGAATATATACGTATAACTAACTGATCGCTGTCTGTACATGGAAAATGTATTTAAAAAAACATAATGGGCGGGCTTTATATATGCAAGAGAACCCAAAACAATGTTTTTTTTACTCTGTATGTTTGCCTTTATGTATGTATGTTTGTGCACGCTAATCTCAGAAACTGCTTAAACGATTTGGACGTAGTTTTCAGAAATTTTTTGTGACGGTCTCCACTTAACATTTAATGTTTATTTCATTTAAATCGGTTAACGAATACATAAGTTATATCAATTGATGTCTGTTGAATGCGATGCAGCCCCGCGTGGGGTATATCAATCAATGATTGAATACAAAGGCGGACAAAGTCGCGGGCACAGCTAGTCATTAGAGAAAAAAATCGGTCAAGTGCTAGTAGCGCACGAAGGGTCCCGTATGATTATCTATAAAAACAGCAAAAAGTTACGTTCGTTGTGTGGGAACATCTATATTTAATTTATTCTGGTTTTTGGTGTTTGTTGTTATAGCGGTAACAGAAATACATGACCTGTCGAATTTTCAACAATCTAGTTGTCACGGTTCAAGTGATACAGCCTGGTGATAGACAGACGGACAGACGGACCACATTATACCATTGGCCATTGGCCATATTAAAATCGGATGGATCAATGATAGTATTGAACCAAACGCAATGTAGATCAAATTGGTACACATAAAAAAAACATTACTAAAGAAACACGATTGTGCAAAAAAACCAAGTTCGTATACCATCTAACGATAAAATTCCTCACTAGTTCTCATAAAATATACGGCCACGATGAAATAATAAATTTTCCAATGTGACATCTAAAATATAACTTCAATAAGGCTCCAACCTCAAAAGTTCCCCGAACATTACACAAATGATGACATTGATGCTGCGAGCAGATGTTCAACGAACAATATGGGGAGGTCGTTTATAACAAAAATTTAGGTTAACTTGGAAGATTCACTTTCGGGTGTTTTCAGTTTTGACCAGTTTTATAAACAGATTTAAATAAAACAAGTATCTATTACATTTTCAGTATTTAAGAAAAAAAATCTGTTTCACGTCTATTATCCATTAGTAGGCAGAGGTGTGCTAGAATATCACAACTCGTAAGTCCAGCAGATATATTACAACGCCCACGATTAGCCAAGGTACTAGGGCCAATAATGTGATAGGTGGCAAGCATATCGCCACTTCGGGCATATTCCAATCCCAGGCAATGTAATGCTTACTCAGAAAATCAGAAAAACATTTAAGAAGAGTTGCCTGACCTGGGAATTGATCCCGGGACCCTTCGTGGCTAACGGTCTTAACAGGCGACAGCCGTACCGTTAGACCACAGAGGCGATATTGAATTTACCCCGAAGTTAAAAAGGTAAGATATTTCATTAATATTAACGGCTAACGCATCTCAAATTTTCTACGAAAAACTGTGTTTGATTTATGTTGTTTATCTGTCACTAACACCGTGAAGGTCTATTCGAGGGTTAGCATCCGGTTAATTGTTAAACTTACACAAGTCATCAATTTATGTTAATCAAAATGAAATCATTAGACCACACACAACAACAAAAAATCTTACGAAACAAAAACACATCACAAAAGTTGCCTTTGTGAAAGCGCCGCCGGTGTCTGAATTCAACGCATGAGGTCCAGGTAAAGGGGGTCCGGGTTCGATCCTGGTAAGGGCAACTTGTTTGATTGGATTGGTGTCCGATATGGCGACGAGCTTTTCATTATGGTTATTTTTGTTTATTTTAAAATAAAAGTGCATCAGTTAACACAGAATTAAAATTGTAGTCCTCTTTACATAATCCGACAAAATATATTAAGCAACATAATCCAATAATGTGGATTACACTGTTTCAATACGGAATACGGAACCAAAACACTATCTTGCAATTTCCTAACGAAGACGTGTAAATAAATAAAGCTTCTGATTTGTAATACGGTACGCCAATCACGAGGAAACGGAAGTCAATATTTTCATAATATCGCCATATGTTATTGGTACGTGCCATCTGGTTGGCGCTAGATAGCATAATTATATGATTTAGAAACAAGAGTCTCCAAGAAGGATATCAAAAATTTAGGGAAAAATTAAATGGTTTGCCAACATTTAGGGAAATTGTCCCTTGAGCATCATTTTGAAAAAACATGTCTTAGCCAGAACAAACAATCAATTAGTAAAGATTTTATATCGTCAAACCCATATCTCCTAAGAGCTAGGCAAAAGCACACGTGCACCCACGATTAGCCGATAATATTAGACCCCATGATAAGACAGGTGGCAAGTTAAGTATTTTATGTAGAACATTTTGTTTAGATTAACTGAAAACTCATAAGAAGAAGTCGATCTACCAGGGATTGAATTTTACTTAAAGCATACATTTATTTTCATCTATACGCGTTTTGATATACCTAAACACATAAAATTATACATTTATTGTTTTTTTTAATACGGAAAAATAAAGAAAACATTTTTGTGGGAAAAATTTACCAATTTTGGATACCCTGAATAAATATAATATTATGCATATATCAGGAAAGTTATTCCTGTGTGATTGGAATCTTATATAAGAAAGGCTATAAATTTGAAGAGCGATAAAACCGTAAAATAATTGAGATAAGAAATGCGGATATGAATCTTAACGATTTTGTTTGTCATCATATTAAATATTTCTTAGAACGATATTAGAAAAAAAATTAAGTAAATAGAGTTAAAATTGCGTTGTAGGACAGTTAATTGCTAGATTTATTCTACTAGTGTCTTGAATTATTATTTATGCATTATTTATCAACTATAATTAATTTTACAATATGTATCAGAAAAATTTGTGAGTAATGTTGCCAGTTGTCAAATGAAGCTGTCAAATGGGGAATACTAGAAAACAGTGCTGAGGTAATATACATATATACCGAGATAAACGGGCAGTGTTTATAGACTCACAACCACAGTTATAGTTTTTATTTTCAATTTGTTATTATTTTAGTTACTTTTTTTATTTCTTGTGTTTTTTTATGAAGACCCAAAATGGCGTACTATTTATTCTTAATGCACTTATTTAATAATATAAAAAAGTACCTTCACGCCTATTATCCCCGAAGAGGTAGTATATCCACGACTCGTAAGTCCACACCCACGATTAGCCAAGGTACTAGGGCCCTGATGTGATA
>DVZL01008165.1:0-10388 GCA_018236625.1 Lasaia peninsularis
CATTTGTCTTTATTTCAATTGCAGCTCAAAGTACTGGATCAGGAAACGCATCCGCAAACGCTAGTGCCCAAGGCAAGACACTTATTAACATTTTTTTAAAACTATATCATACTCAAAACCTTCTATTTAATTGTTGTTATTCGCCGACATCCTGTTTTTTGTTTTAATTTTCCTGTCCACTGCAAAATTTTACTTTTACTAGTTTTACTGGATATAATCGTATTTATTTATTTTTTATCTAACAGAAAACGTTTATATTTTAATTTGTACTTAAATTTATTAAGAAATGGTTAAATAGTTTCTACTGTGTCTGCGTACACCAGTAAAATTTGACTAACCTTTTTTGAGATTATCCGAATCAAATAGATAGACGGAAAGATATATATTTTTTTGTAATATGTTTTGTTTGAATTTTCAAAAGCAATACCCAGCTTAGCGTTCTTTGATCAAATTATTTATTTTATCATTAACTGGCTATTAAGCTAGATATAAGAAAATGAAATGGGAATCCTGTTGTGGAACCTAAAGTAGTAATAAGAAAAGCGTAAAATTGTCGCTAAAAATACAAAAATAATTTTAGCGTCAAGCACATCAGCACCTGCACAAACTGGCTCAGGAGCCCAAGCACCAGCTCCAGCTCCTGCACCAGCTCCGGCACCAGCTCCTGCTTCAGCACCAGCTCCAGCTCCTGCACCAGCTCCGGCACCAGCTCCTGCACCAGCTCCTGCACCAGCTCCAGCTCCAGCTCCTGCACCAGCTCCAGCTCCTGCACCAGCTCCGGCACCAGCTCCAGCTCCTGCACCAGCTCCAGCTCCTGCACCAGCTCCGGCACCAGCTCCTGCTCCAGCACCAGCTCCAGCTCCTGCACCAGCTCCGGCACCAGCTCCAGCTCCTACTCCAGCTCCGGCACCAGCTCCAGCTCCTACTCCAGCTCCTGCACCAGCTCCGGCACCATCTCCAGCTCCTGCACCAGCTCCGGCACCAGCTCCAGCTCCTGCACCAGCTCCGGCACCAGCTCCGGCACCAGCTCCGGCACAATCCGCCAATGCAAGTGCTACTGCTGCTGGTAAGATCTATGTTATATGTATTACGGTTAATAACGGCAGTGCCCAGCCCCCCGCTTAGTCGAGCGGCATATTATGTCATTTCTGAGATACGAAATTTACGACATGGAAATATTTCAAGTCAGATTATTATTACCGCCTGGTTGGCCGAGTGGCTAGCGTACACGCCTAACCGCATCGACTAACCGCGAGGCTCGGGTTCGATTCCCGACGGGGACTGACATTTGTGTGATGAACATCTGACATTTGTATTTCCAGGTCTGGGTGCTTATTAAATAATATTCTTGTATCTATTTAAGTATTTCTATGTATTAGTATAGTTGTGTAACACCCATAACACAAGCATATAATTTGCTTACTTTTGGATCAATTTGTATAATTTGTTCAGTAATATTTTTTTATATTTATTATTTATTTATATATATTATATATATTGACTACAGGGTCCATAATTTTAAATTAGTAAAAAAGTAGCTTCATGCCCATTATCACTAAAGTGGTAGGCAGAGATGTGCTAGTATATCCACGACATACACCCACGATTAACTAAGGTGCTAGAGCCCATGATGTAATAGGTGGCAAGCCGCAAGTTGCTCTACCTTGGAGTTGAATCCGGGACCCTACGCGTCTAACGGTCTTAACAGGCGATAGCCGTACCGTCACACCACAGAGGCGACTCTACGTACCTGTACGGAACCCTAAAAATATCTAAAGCTTTTTATCAGCACATGACATTGTTGTAACTTTACAACGATAATTAATTTAGTAGCTTAGATCTTGCCGAGCGGATTAATTGAAAACAAACACGCCGAACTCGAGGAAAAATTACTGAATGACAAATTTTATCTGCCATATTAACAATATAATACGGATACGTTTCGTGGTAAAAATAATATTAGATTATATTATTCGCGGAACTTATTATGAAAGTTCCAAAATGTATAAATTATGGTCAACATTCTAGTGAACCGCCACGGCTTCATACATGTGTAATATGCATGTTATATATATATAAATCTAACTTCAAAATGACTAAACAGATATACAATGCGAATGTGGATGGATGTAGGTGAAGAGTCTCCAAAACCGGCGTTTTTTTGTGAAGAGATTAATGAATGTGAATGAAGAGATTAATTAATTGGATCGTCATACTCTGCCTACACCGTAAGAGACAGGCTTGAAGATATGTATGTATATTGAAACCTTTCTCTTGAATGATACCATCTATAGGAGAAAACCACATATCCGTAGGGTAAGTTTTAAAGTTCTAAGCATACATATCTACAGAGAGCGAGAAGTGACTTTGTTTTAAGACTATATTTTTAAAATTTTCATCAAACAATATGCATTTGGTTAAAAGCGGTTATTTTATATTACATACATACACTCCAATTTTTTATAGAATTACTAGAAAAACGCTTCTCTGCTATACAAATACCTACTATATTCTAATGGAATTTAATAATTAAAAAAATATTACGCGTGTATTTTTAAAAGATCATTCAAAATATTACTATTTATTAATAAATCTATACATCTATGCAAATAAATAAAATTGGAGTGTCTGTATGTAATATTAAAATAACAGCTTTTTATTAAATTCAAAGGTACCTTAAATTTATGATATGGTATGGTAAATGTTTATAAGGCATATATGTACCAAATTTTGGTAAATGTACCAAAATAATATTTTTTAGAATTTTTCTCTGTCTGTTTGTTCCTGCTGATCCATAAAACGGCTGGAGCGATTTTGACGGGACTTTCACAGATAGACAGTTGATGTAATACGGAGTGACTTAGGTTACTTTTATTTAGTTAAATTCGCGCTAAGACAAAGTCGCGGGCACAACTAGTATACAATAGAACTCCACCAAAAGTATACTTTAGAAAGTATAAATTTCATATAAGCAAATAAATTTATATAGAAATGTAAGTGAAAGACCGAGTTCCCAAGGCTTCGTTCCTTATCGCTGAGGCTATCAGCCGCTTAGACATAATTACCCAAGAAACCATCTTATTAAGCATCTGTCGATGTCTCGTGGAATCGGGGCTTTTAATCTTGATTATTAATAATTATTAGTAATAGCACGTAGACATGCTTATATCTTTGTTTTTAATGAGTGCAATGATTTTTTTATATAAAAAAAATCATTGAAATTTTGAAATTAAATGTATTTTTGATTCTTTTAATAGATTTTAATGACTATTAATGATTTAATAGCACTTTACATGATTATTTATTTTGATTTTAGTGAGTGAAAACATTATTAATAACTAGAAATTAGGTGACCTTCGTACCGTTTTTCTTATCCAATTTAATGTAGTCGTTTAGGAGTTACGCGCGTACCTACTAACATGTCATTTTGATTTATATAGATTAAAAAAACGTTGTTCGTTGATTTTACAATAGGAAAAGTAGGTGTTTTCTTAAGCCGGAACATCACAGTCTCAAGTGCCCAGATTGTGTCGGGAGAAAAAGGTCCTGGTGTATCGCTCGAGATAGGTAGGTAGTTTCATTTTAACCCCATCTACCTTCAACCACCACCATTCCCAAATCTAGTTAAGAGGAGACACAGTAATACAACTTCCTCGGCAACTAAGATAAATTCTTTTATTATATTATTTTTATAATTACATTAATTACAAGTATTTTATATTTTTTATTTTTCGCAAAAACTTCATTTGCAATTTATTTAGTTTTTTGAAGCATTGTCTCTGCTGGTTCAACTGGTAACACGACAACATGGAGTACAGAGATAGTGGTGGCAAATAAATATTTGCCTTACATCCAGAGGGTAGTTAAAGAATGTGAATGACTAAATACCATATCATTTCGCTGGTGGATAATAGGGTTGTCATATCCCGACGCTACTTAAGCTAATCATGTTATAAATAAACTTGAATGTATAAGGAACCTAGCTGAGGCCGCGATTTCGACCGCGTTTGAATTAAATTAAATAAACTAGTCTAGCTGTCTGCCAGTGGAATTTCCGTCAAAATCGATCCAGCCTTTCCACAGATCAATTGGAATAAATATGTAGACAGACGGAGAAACAAAACCGTTTATAAGTTTATACCTACGTATAACACATATTAAACATTCAGTAAAAAGCTGTTATTTTAATTTTACATACTTTTATTTATTTCGAAAGTCCTTTGAAATGTTTTAAAAATAATTTGTTGTTTGAAGCAAAATGATTTGAGTTGAAATCTCCACAATTAGGTGATTTGCATAAAAGTGCTCCCCTTATCTTTAGGAGCAGGCAGTTTATGAAAACTTTGTCTTATTGCCTTTGATTAGCGGAGCCTCCGGGGCGTCAGCCGATGTTAATTGATATTTTTAAGGTTAAGGGGAAATAATTTTGTTTGCTTTCATTAAAATTTCATTTAAATGTTAAATTGGCTTACTATTAAACTTTTGGCATTAGGTTCCCCGATCAAAAATAATAATAAGTAAGTACTATTGAAATTTGTGAATTACTTTTAAAAAACACAATTATAAGGTTACATGCTAGCCCTTCCCTACAGAGACTTGACGAACCTGTGATATTTTTTTTTATAATTTTATTTTTAAAATTAACACTGATTTCTAAACTTAGATATTTAAAAATATATTTAAAAAGAAATCCTAAGATATTATTTTTAAATGATGTTTATTATTAATATTTTTAATGAAAACATTTTCAAACAAAAAAAAATTAAAACTCAACAAATTAAAAAAAAAAAAATATATATATATATATTTACCTATATTGTTAAGGAAATTTAGCAAAACCAATTAGAGTTCAATTTTGATGGTGGTTTTGTTTCTATTCTGAACCGATTAAATTCATTTAGTTTTTAATATTTTTAAGAATAATATTTTCTTAAAAATATTAAAAACTAAATTTTTAAGCAACCAAAAATTTAATATACAAATATTGTATAACCATTTAATGTATTACTGCAAATACGCACACAACTGTTAGCTTCACGGTTTCAAAACAATCTAATTTTTTTCAATATTTAAATACTAAATAATTGTTAAGAAAGTTTTATTGTTACGAACTATGATTAAATAATCAATAAGTTTTTAATCAAATTAATAAGTGCTTATTTTAAAGTTATTTTTACAATACAATACAGGTATTTTTGTTATAAACTTATGATTATAAGATACGTAAAAATTAAAGTATATTAGTGGTAAATATTTTAAAGATTTGTAGAAGATTAAAAGTTTAAAGTCTTGTAATTTTAACATAAAACATGCAATTAATTCCAGCGAAATAGGTATGTATGTTTTACATTCATTTCGATTTTATGTACCTCTGCCTACAATAAATTTGTTACAAATTCGTGACTTCCGACAAAATAATTAAAAGTTCCTAAACTGTATCTATATGTTACACGAGTTTAACTTAATTAAGGTATTTGTTACACTTTATAGGGCATAAATAATTTATTACCGTGTACCTACCTGATATGCAAAATTGTATTCCATATATTGCGAGTTTTGCAAGAGTTAAAATGAAAATTAAATATATTTTTTTAGGAATTAGAAGGAGAGGCATAATATTTAGCTCTCGAGTATCTCAGATGTTTATACGACCTATCCGGATAAACTACATACCTACACAATGATTGTTATGAACCTGTGACTTATGATTACCGATACGTGAACCCTAAAGCGAAAAAGTCGTAAGCGGCACAGTGACCCGCTGACCCGCCGGCGCACAATCAAAGCACAACACTTGCAATTTGACTTTCCACACTTTCACTTCCTACGTACCCTCACAAGTGAACTGGCCGTAGTGCTTCCCTGAGGACTTGTCACCACACACGACGCACTCCACGTTCTGGCCCTTATCGGTCGCGGAGGAACCGCTCTGCGTCGACGCGGCCTGACTCGCGGGAGTCGACGGTAGCAGTTCATCCTCGCGCCAGCTACCGCGGAACCCGAGTTCCAAGGGCGGGAGGTCGGAGCCTCTCGGAGGGCAGAGCCCCGGGCCACCGACCCCGCCGTAAACTAGCGCTCCGTGCGTGATGATGCCGGTGGCGGTCGCCGGGTGAGAACGCGGTCGATCGCGCGTGTGTCAAGGGTCGCGGTTGAGTCGCGACTGAGCTCGGGTCGGGCCAGGCCGCGGCGCTCCGCCATTGGCCCGGTGGCCTGGGGGCAGGGAGCGAAGGCCCCGCCACCTCGACCGACCCCCCCACTCGGGGGGAAAATCTTTCAGCTGTACCGTCGGAAAGAAAACACTTTAGCCGTTTTTCTTTTACATCTCTTTTGTTTGGGCGGCCTTGCATAGATAGAAAGATATTAATATATTTTTCAGTTTATTGATTACTTTTACCATATTTAATAATTTAAAATCTTCTTATAATTGTGACTATTTTTTTTTTGTTAAAATATTTTGTGCACTCGATTTGAATTGTTACATATTGATTAATAATTCTCAAATTACAAAAATAAAACATTGATCTACAATTTAAATAAATATTGTGCTTTTAGACATCTATTGAATATTAGGTAGAGCGATCTCTCGCATTTCTCTGTTGGAAAATTACATAAAAATGAAATAGTCTGTGTGTAGTGATTTAAAATATTCATTGTCTTAATAAAAAGTAGGATCTGCTATGTTTTAATCCCAGAACACTGAACATAATCGATATTACTGTAAATCTAGAAAATAATCTTTTCGCAATTTTCCAAAGAGGTTTGTTGGTTCGACGGTACCTGAAAATTGTACTTTGTATCAACTTTCCGACGTCCATATTTCTGTGGGCTGTGTACCTACTCCAATATTAACATAGCTCTATCCTTGAGACTCTACGATCTACGTTGAGCCAGATGGTACCTACTCGTGTGACTTTTGCATTTAACTTACGTGATTCGACTTGATTAACTCAAACCTTTAAGGTATGAATGTATGTTTTATAAGTTCACCTTAAGTACTTTTACATATTTTTTTTATTTTAAGGGAATATATTTAATTGACAAATAGACTTTTTTTTTAATTTATTAGCAAATTAGAAGGTTAATGCGTTTTACAATATAAAATAGTAATAATAAATACTTAGATGTAGAAATTAAATAAATATAATTTTATTTTAAAGTTATGTAATAAATAACTTAACATAAATCTATTCTTAGTTAAACTAGAAATATGTAGTATAAAAATAAATAAATATCATAAATAGAAATGTGTGTTTCAATATATGATGATATGTATTACAGATTTTTGATTCTTTTTACAATTAAAAGATAAACAATTAAATCGCAAATAATAAAAATATACAAACATATACTAAACAAAAACATTAATTAACAATCAGCAAACAATTTAAATTTAGAACATATGTTTGAATTCAAATTGACATCAATTAATGTGAACAACGATGATTGTTGAATGATCTACAATGATCTAGATAAATCTAGATCATTGGGCGTAACACGGGGCGGGGCCAAGCGCCACTCCTGCGCTTGCGCATTCGGCGACCGATTGTTGATCGACGATGACGTATCGCTGCTGAACTGACAGCTAATATCACTTCAATTGTCTCCATAGTAAAAGAAATATTTATTTGAATTTATCGTTGACGCTTGGCAAAACTACATTTGTAATTATGAGCGTAATAATACTCTTGCACCGTTTGATATATTTTAAATGTAATTATTAACCGTTTTTTTTAGATCAATACAGAATATACCGCTAGAGTATCCTTGGACTGTTTGATATATTTAAAATTAATAAGCAGACCGCTTTCCTTTTAGAACATTTTACAACAATACCTCAAAAAATAATTAAATATTATTAAACTCATTTCATTTTTGTATTAATACTGGCTTTCCACTCGTTGCTCCGCTCGAGTGAATTATAGTCTAGTGAATTTTGCAAAGAGTAATTTGATGTATAAGCTATATTACTCCAAATTTTCATTAAAAAATTCGTTTACTAGTTTTTGCGTGAAAGAGTAACAAATACACATTCACTAACTTTTGTGTTTATAATATTAGTAGCATGAGTAGGGTTGAATTAAAATTATTAGATGCAATTAATACGCATACCTACGGAGGATAAAGAATATTATAAAATAATACTTATTACTACATATTATAAAACAAAGTCACTTTCTCTGTCTGCCCCTATGTATGCTTAAATCTTTAAAAGATGGAGTGAGAAGAACATCTTTAAAAGATGGAGTAATGCGAGAAGCGATACAAATATATTCTTAGATGCGTAATTAGATATTTAATAATAAGAATAGATTATTATTCATAATTAATATACACTATTTTTATTAGTAAAAATATTAACTACTTGCATAAAAAAACATACATCGATTGGGTTTTTTAATATAATATGTATACACAATTATTTTTATACATTGTAATAATTATTACCTTTGTTACCCAGTAAAATTTAGTTTTTTGAATTATTTTTTATGTCTTAGAATAGGTTTTAAAAGTTTGTAAAACCATTCCAATTTTTTGTAATTTTTTTTTTAAGAAACACTCTTTTATGAATTAGTACCTAATAGAAAATAAAACGTCCTATTCCACAGAGTGTGAGTTTTTTCTATAAATGTAATCCTATAATCTACCATCGGATTGGAACGCAGCCACTCACTGAGAGGATCCGGTGAAGAAATCTCAGCAGGCTTGCATTATTTCTCGTTTCATAAAATATGTTCATAAAATATGAGTAGGATATTATAATTTAGAGTTCCGTCACACAAAAGAACTCTAAAAAGCCCTCGGAACCTTTATTCGTCCTCAAAAGGCTACATAAAGGGAAGCAAAAGTTCGTAATAAGCATCCTCCGAAAGCCTTAGGGCTGAGGTGATGCGGGGTTGTCGGGGTGAGGTATTAGGGCGGGTCAGAGGTCGGCCCGCCCACGTCTGAATATCCGGGTATAAATAAATTACCTATGTCTTTATGGTAGCTAACTGGAGTTGTATTTTTTTCTATATCAAAAAATATAGAAGTGGAAACGAGAAAAACAATCCACGACGCAAGAAAAAGTTTCATATTTACAACACTTACGCACTGATGATCAAATAATGGTCTAGTTTAAAAACTGAACCGAAGCACGCTACTTTCTTTTTAGTACGTATACTTTTTGTTTTGTAGTTTTGCACACTATATATTTATGTTTTGTTTCTCTTCCAGGTTCTCCTGTTGGAGATCAGCTCAGCTTTTGTACTTTTCAGAAACCCTGTACCAAAGTTCAAGACGGAACCCTATTACTAAGACTCCGCTGTCCGTCTGTCTGTCTATCCATCTGGTGACAGACTGAATCTCATGAATCGTGATAGCATTGAAATTTGAACCGTAGAAACATTTTCAAATTTTATTATATTTGTATCATTCGTACCAATTTAGGCTGAAATGTTTATAAATTTGCGTTAACTTACCAGTTAATATTTTATTTGTGAGATAAGGCAGCGAACAAGCCCACGGGTCTCCTAATGGTAAGAGACATCTGAGGCCTATAGACACCATATATAGGTGTATCGCTATCCTATGACCGGGGTGTTATGCCTAATATGCAAGTCTACCTGCTACCTTACCCTCCGAACAGAAACATAACAATGTCATTACAGGGGCAGGATATATATTGAAAGAGGTAAAGATACAAATTCGATCGAGCTGTAGAACAACTCTACATGGGGTTAAATATGAAAATATTTTAAATAATAAATTTGTTCGGCGTAAACTTCAAAATAACTAAACCAATTTTGTTTTAATTTTGCCCAACTTAATAAAAAATTGACAAAAGCTTAATACATCGTATTTGATTGTTAATAAAGATATTCTTGTTTCATTAAAATTTAAGGTACATCAATAGTTTACATATAGGTTAGCTGGATCTATTAAAATACGTTATGAAAGACTATTTTTTTGCCCGCGGCTTCGCCTGTGTGAATTATTTTAATCACATCGACAACTAACTCTCATAGAGCAGGTTTTTTCCGACTTATAATGCTTAGTGCTTAAAAACATACTCTCTTTTAAGTTTGTAGCCGGTTAAAATGTTCTGCCTGTTATTATTATAGATATAATATAGTTCATTCTTATAATAAGGTAGAGTTAATAGCTTTTTTAAACTCTGTTTAAAAACTATTAAATTGTATGCTCTCTGACTGTAAAGTTTCATCCAAATCCGTCCAGTAGTTTTTTCATTAAAGAGTACATACATCCTTACATACATCCATCGATACTTTCAAACTTTCGCGTTTATAATATTACTAGCTGTTCGCCCACGGTTTCGCCCGCGTGAATTATTTTAATAATATAGACAACTTTCAAAGGGCAGACATTTTTCCGACTTATAATACTAATCG
>DVZL01008166.1:0-10387 GCA_018236625.1 Lasaia peninsularis
ATAATTTGCAATAAAATAAAATTGCGACTATAATTAAAGATCTAAGCTATCCTATATCTCAAGTTGGACCAGACTGCACACGACGTGCCAATTTAATTTAAAATCGATGTAGTTTAGAAATCCATCGCGGAAAAACATCGTGACAGGAGATTTATATAGGTATATTAAGATAAATAAGAAATTGGAAATTTCTAATCACAGCAGAATAATACGTAAAGTCGGTGCGGAGTAATTAATTATTGAGGCTAAGTTATTCTGATGTAGAAAACTGATTAATTGTTGCAAAATAAATACATAACGACGATATCTGAAGATAAATACGCGCAGAACTTACATGTACGCAGTTGTGCAAAATTGTGCAAATGTCACTGCTTATCCTATAGCACATGTAATTTAGTGAACTAAATAAATTATTAGTATAATTATATATAGAAGATATTAGTATATAAAAAACTGTATTGGACTTTATCTCGACTTAGACAACTGTATTAACTGTATTAGAGAAGGCTTTTGGCATGGAGATTGTTTAAAGAGATCGCAAATTTGTCTGACCTGACACACATATCTTCACGCCAAGTGCCTTGGAGGTCGGCAGAGACTATTAAGTGTCAAGTATCACGTCTCTTACATACTTGCCTAGATTCATCCACATTCATTACTCTTTTCATACATTTAATATTACAAAATCCATCTGCTTATTTGCACTCTGATAACATAAATACGTCCTTCCTCAAGTCCCCACGTGTTATGGCTGATTTACACAAGCTTAGTCGATAAGTTGTTAACTAAATTTTATGAGTTTCACGTTAGGACACGACGAAATTTACCAATTTGCAAATTGTTATTGAATTGTATTTTTAGATTATTATAGGTTGAGTGATAATTTTACACATAGTAGTTTTACTTTATCAGTTGTTGGCGGCGGTTTTCCCAAAGCAATGCGATTTAATTATTATAAAAAAGGAAGCGTGCTCATTTCTTAAGGGTGAGCAACGCAATTGTGATACTTCTAATATTGCAGTTGTTTGTGGGCGACGGTAACTTACCATCAGGTTAACTGCTTACTCGTTTGCCACCTTTTCCATAAAAAATGAAAACCTTTAATTTATGCCTGGTTAAAACCTATTTACTTGATAATGACACGTTGTTGTACCTTAAATTCAAGTAAAATTTAACCTTAGGTAATTTAAGCGACAACATGCATGTAAACATATAATTTAGTAATAACAATTAATACATAATATGTGAATGTTTTTAAAAGAATTACATAGAATTATCTAGGTGCCTAATTCCTTATCTTACTTACATGTTGATTTGGTGAAACAGTTATATTGTAAATAAATAAATATATAAAAAAATAAGATAAAAAATAAGTTGCAAGTTCAAATTTCAGTGCAACGAAAAAACAGTGGTACGTGAAAAAAACTACTTGAAATTAAATGAAAATTATTTATTTAAATTGAAATACGTGTAGACGTATTCACGAATTTAACGCTACATATCGCTCGTATGCTTTTTTGACTCCAAAGATTTCAACACTTATCAACTGAGCATGTGTAAATAAAGCATTACTTGCTAATTTTTTATTGTTTTTTCTATTATCCGAACGGCAAGGAACTCTACCTGGGAAGGTATTGCCAGACTATTACAACTTAAGCGTCTGTAAAGAAAGAGAGAATAGGCATATCTTAGTTTAGTGTCTTTCCACCTTCGACCTCTTTTTCACTTTCTATTGGCTGAGTTGAGATTTGATAAACCATCAGTTATAAAAAAAGTGTAACCAAATCAGCCATTAAGGTGTGACCATACACAATCCACAAAGGCGAACGTTTGTAAATAGAAGGGTGCGCGGGTGGCAGCGCGTCGGAGCCCCATGTTTACTCTACACCAGGCCTCTCGCGGCCGCCATGCTTCTGATCACGTACGCAGTTCGCGCAACGCGCATGCGCGAAACACTTCACAGTATTATCGCGCCGGAGCGATTTTAGAATTTACTGCTGATACACTGATAACAATGAATTATAATACCGCTTGAGTATGTAAATATAACCAGCAAAAATCATACCTATGGCATGTGAAATATCATACTTCACTTCCGCTGACTTAGGTACCTATTTTGACAATAAATGATTATAGTTATGTGAGAAAGAGTCAAAATGTAAACTTGGATATAGTAATTCATTAACGCGCAGTCTGATTATTTTAATTTAATACCTTCCAGCTTTGTCCGCGAGTTTAATTTTATACATTAAAAAAAAAAAAGTAGCCTAAGCTATTCCTTATTACATCAGCTGTCTGTCAGTGAAAGTCTCGTCAAAATCGGTCCAGCCGTATCAGAGATTAGCGGATTCAAACAGACAGAGAGCGACAAAAAATCTAAAAAATACTAAAATACCTTGGTAAATCCCTTGTAAATATATTCCCGTGATATTTTCCAAGTCTGCGTTTTGAAGTGTCGAAATAACTTCATATACCTACTTACTTATATTACAACTCTCACTATATAAGTACGATCCAACTATCATATCGTGAAACCAAGCTTAAATTTCGACTCCGATAAGTCGGAACTTCCGAATGTTATCACACTTTTAAGTCAGAGATGTTTAACGTGCGGATGTTGTTGAAACATAATATTATTTCAATGAAATAATCAATACTGTAATAATTTAAAGAAATCTTTAAAAAATTGATTAACATTATTGAATTTGAATAATTAAAAGATTTCCTTGAATACTACTATTATTTGCCACTTATTATCCCTGACACTTTCGCTCCGATTTCGACTTCGATAGATCAAATTTAAAAACCTCCGTATTCTTCGGTTCGTTTAAGTTTATCTCCTTTATAGTGTGTAGGAATACAAATGTATAGGAAACTTCGAATGGATGCGTGCAGCTACCTAGGGGAACCTCGACTTACATTCCACGAGCAAATAGCTCGCGTATAATCCGAGGGTGGTGTCAAGTCTCCGAAACCGGCGTGTTTATACAAGAGAGTGCATACTATGTAACTATTTGATACCACAATCAACACGGTAATAATGATAAAATAAAAGTAGTATTAAAGTGATGTATTTAATCTCGTTATATCTCTACGTGCAAAGATTTCTGAGAGACGTGAGGATTTAACTGTAGTTATTTGACCTAACTCTTAGGCCTAATTGAACATTATCTTTGACACCTAACTTAACCGACCGTTCATGACGTTCGTGTTCGGTTCCCGACGGGAATAGGCATTTGTATTTCCGGGTCTAGGTATTTATTAAATATACATTCTGGTATCTACATAAGTATTTCTATGAATTGTATCGTTGAGTGACACCCATAACAAAAGCATGTAATGGTTGTCCAATCTATGTAATTTGTTCAGGGATATTTATTATTAAATTTTAGGTATCTTTGGTATAAGACTTCACGCTACACTTCACTAAAGATTTTTAGAAGACTAAAGCAAGAAAATAAGAAAAAAACAGCTTGCTGAGTTTCTTACAACGGATCTTATCAGTGAATAGCCGCGTTCCGATTCCATGGTAAATTTTAGAATTATATACACGTTACAAGAACCGCTTGTAAGGACAGGTCTATGCGAGATCAATTATTTTCTATTCACTTCTGCTTTAAATCTTACGGTAAATAAAAATAGTAGTAATACGATAACGCATAGGCCTTCCCTAAAGGCTTGGACGGCAAACGGGGGAGGAAGTTATCACTATTTACGCTTTTTACGGTTTAGGACATCACATAAGCCTTCTCTAAACGCTTCGGTGGCAAGCAGAGGACGAAATAAGATAAGCTTAGTTCTTTAAAAACGTCTGAAAAACGTAAAAACCTATCATAATTATAAAAAATTTAATTTGCTCGTCCAATATAAGTATAATTTCAGTTAAACTAAGTTTCGAAGACACACCACCCTCGGATAATACACTAGCTATTTGGTCGTGGAATGTCAACCTAGGTCTCCCCGGGTACCCACAGCCATGCACATTCGTATTAGAGATATACATTGAAATTGTTCAAAGCATTCGAAATTTCAACAGAAATAATGTTAAATTTTTGCATTACTGCGTTTAAGTTGTGGACATTCTGAATGTAAGTTTTTAATAACTCACCTTGGTCCTCCCGTTGATTGTGTAGTCCCCAAGTTTTCCGTTATCTATCATCTTGTTCGCCTTTAATATGATATTGTCGACCTAAAACAACAATATTTCTATATTCGTAACACGGATATTCACTTGCCATTACTATCTTGGATTTGCATATAAAACGTTTTCCCAGCAGATGCTTTAAAGCGAAACCAGTCGGTTAGCATTATGTAAAACATAACACTATTCGAAATGAACAGTAACTTGAAAAAAACTCCGTCACGCCCATATCTCTGAAGGTGGAGGCAGTGGTGCATACTTATGCACACACGTTTAGCCGACAATATTAAGTCTCATGATGTGTCCGGTGGCAAGACCGTCGTAGTATCCGCCGCAAACCCAATCCCGGGCAACGTTATGTTTATCAGATAAAATGAAAGAAACTCTTCGAACAATTTGCTCCACCCGGGAAACGAACCCAGGACCTCATGCCAAAGTCGAATAGAAGCTACTCTTACGAGGCAGGAAGAAAGGGATCCATTGCATTATTCAACAGAGGGACCAACAAGTGGGTAACATATCCAAATGACGCTTCACAGAAAACTTGGATTTCGTCTAATGATAAATAACGTTATTTATCTCAAACTAGCAGTCCCGGCGAACTTTGTTCCGCCCGCACTTAAGTGATGAAAGTTATATTAAAAAAACAATAAAAAAATCTATTTTAAATTGAATTTGATTTCTGAACGAATTTTATATTGAATATTGACAAATAATTCTACGATAATAATGTCACTCTATTGTTTTGCCTTTCCGGAACTCCTAAACTAAAACTTAACTTTATATTATGGTATTAAAGTTCAAATTAACTTTTAAGTATTATAACGAATATTTTGTATAGGAATATAGAAAAGTGTTGTTTTTAAACTTTCAGGTATTTTTTTTATTTGCTCTCTCCCTAACAATCAGCCGAATCGGTTCAGCCGTTCTCGAGTTTAACAGGGCGGTTACGAAGTTCCGGAACATCATCGGAACATATAGATAGTTTAGACAGATAGGTCTGTCCCTAATAAAGCGTCCAAACCCAAAACCAAAACTGGGGTAAAAGTTTCGGGGTAGATATGAATTCGTTTCTAATTGAAATATATATTTTTGTCAACGAGACGCTGAGAAAATATGCTTACATTTCAAATCGAAAATATTCTCGAGTTTTTTACTCAGCACAATTATTCCCATTCACGTGCCATTAAACGTATTATAAAAGCACATTACGTAATTAATGAATGAAATGATGAATGAGTTATTTAATTACCGATTCATTGTGGAAAATGACAAATCAAAGTAATGCGTACGTGACAAATTTTTCGTATTGCATTAATTATATTATTAGCTATCATTATAATAAGTTAGTAGCAGTTACCTATATAGATTATTTCAAAACGTAGATTTATTTATTTTTTTATACTATAATCGCTTGACCGATCGATATAAAAATAGTAATGATCAAGCTAAAAATACTATCTGGATATTACACAAATAACAACGACCTGTGCACAATATTAAACATCTATCATTATCATAGGGTCGGCTATCTTACTCTCACAAGGCTTATAGGTTTTAACTCCACTAAATAGCAATGATATGCATAAGGGACAAGTCATTGTTAGGAGTAGTCTCCAGATAGCACCTTTGTCTTCATAGTAGTAACTTATAATAAAATCAGCTATCTGCCAGTTAAAATAGCAAAATAACTTTTTTAAGTCCTATTTTGTATGTATTTAAGAAAACTTCAACGCATTTGGAATTTATTTATTTTCATGCGATTTAAAAAAAACAGGTTTCGCATACGTGGAAAGTATTGAGAATACTGACTACGGACATTTCGGTCCGAATTACTGCCGCTTGGTCAAAATGGCGTGAATTGACCGGTGTCATTAGTGAACCAAAAATACCGGTAAAATTAAGGGGTAGTTAGATCTATAAAACCATCCTTAGACCTGTCCTTTTATATGGCAGTGAAGCATGGTCGTTACTCGAACGGCATAAGCAGAGGCTGCATGTCACGGAGATGAAGATACTGCGATGGATGTGTAACGTAACGCGTAAAGATCGCATTAGAAACGCTCACATACGTGGCAGCCTTCATGTTGTGACATAGCAGAAAAACTGCAGGAAAGCCGCCTAAGATAGTTAAAGCTTAAATGCCATTAAACCAATTGGCGTCGGTAATAGAGGCCGACCCAAAAAACGCTGGCTGGATGTCATGGAACGGGATAGGACACATGTGTGTCAATGGACTTACTATTAGCGCTGCGTTAGATCGTGCGACCGTGGAGGAGGAAAAGTGAGAAAGCAGACCCTGGGTTCCCTAGCTTAGGCGTGGAAAGCAACCGGAACTTATCGCCAAGATGATAATGATGATTGAGAATATAATATATATATATTATTATATATATATATATATTTACGAAAAAATATTATTTGTAACTTTAATTTTACAGTGGTATGAAAATGTTCTTTTAGCATTACAATGAAAATTATTGAAGAAAAAACAAACATGTCATGTATGTCTATTTAGTAGAAGTTTTTTTGGAGATTTGATGTTATATTTAAATACATACTTGACTAATCAGCTGTCCTATGTGTTGACAATGTGCCTCCTTGCCATCAATCCAGGTGATACGGTCTCCTCGTATGGTCTGTACTTCTGTTCTGCCAGGTTTAGATACAAGTTGACCTGCCTGCAGAAAATATGAGATAAATATTTTTTTAATTACAGTGTCCATGACTGTCGCTGAGACTTGGTCATGAACACAATGTTTTGATAATTATTGCTACCAACCAGTATTGTTATTGTGGTCAATGTTAATTTATGTTACATACATAAACACAATAGTATAGTTTAATTTTGGTCGTTATTATTTAACTGTATGTGTCTTCGACTTCGTCCACATTTTTATTTATTATTTTATTATTTATTTTATACATTTCTAAAATAAAATTAAAAAAAATTACATTTTATTTTGGAATAGAGTTTTGCATCATGAAGCATTAGATTTTTGGAATAAATTTTTAATGAGAAAATGAATTATTGTAAACAATACTTAACTTTAAAGTATTTTAATAGTAAAAACTACATAAATTCTATATCATCAAAAATCGTTGGAGCCTTTACAGAGAGACCAATAAGAATAATTATAATATAAAGGATGTAACGGAGGTAGATATATTGAAGTTTATAAATTTGATTTCGTATAACATCCAATCGAAATTAGAGTCAGAGGCAGTGTCGGGATACAGAAGTGGTCAAAAAACAGATATTATTTAATGAAGGTACTTCAAGGTACTTTCTAATTTTAATTTGAAAGTAATACACTGACACACACAGTTAAGATGTTGAAGTTGATGTACCTTTGCTGCCATTATTACAACAAATAGGTACTAAAAACAGAATAAAATACAGATAAAATATTATAAATGGAAAGGTATTGATTATTGAAAATGTTAACAAAATATTGAGTTGTACTTTTTGGTTGCCAATCCGACTTTACCTATTCGGCATAACTCAGTTCATTAAAAAAATAGCATACCAAATAACATTAATCAAATTCAAAAGGACATTTGCTACTTGAGGAGGTATGAAGCATTTTGTTAGCAAAAGAAGCATTTCTTCATTCTTTTAAGTAATTTAATTTAATTTTTAACACTCTTTAAAATAAATATAAATAGAATTTGAAAATAACACTAATGTTTTGCTTAGGCAAAATTAATATACAAAAGATTGCAGTTACAAATACCTATATTCACATCCTGAAGACTTGTTGTGAAAGGGGGCTAGACGGAAAAAATTCTCACGAAAAGTTGTAACAACACTTTTTGGTATAGTAAGCTATTGTAAGCTGTGCGGCGTGCGCATGTTTCTCTGTTTGTCTCTCTCTCTCTCTCTTTTATAACTAGAAAGCAAGCCAGATATTTTTATTTCTATTTCGCATTGAACAGTGTGTTGTCGCGACAATTATTTTTATAACTTAAAAAACATAAAATTTTATTACAATACCTTCACTAATTAATCGAAAGGAACTTCGTTCCATCCGGGTGTGCCTTGACATCTCTCATTTTTTTTTCATATTTGATTAATTTAAATGTTACTTATTTCAACAAAATAAGGAAAGTTAACACTTACTGTAAATATACCAGATCTATACATTGATAACACTTCATTTAACACTAATAATCCTCGATCTTTACCTAAAAAATTGTTTAATACACAAACACCATACTGGGTCATGTCTCTTATTACCCTTTGGCAAATATCAAAATAGGGATCACTTGGGTCCATATAAAAACTATTTAAATTGTTATTAAAAGGTGCTACTTTGGGTGACATTTCTGGATAATCTCCAGTTCGCGTTTCTTCTGTGTATCCAGGTAAGATAGGCATTTTCACATCACTTAGGTTCACTAAATTCACTGTAACAGTTATTATATTTCTCTTTAAATAGAGATTTATCACTATAGTCTAGATTTTAATAGGATTCCATGAGAATGTGATTAAGTTGCTAGTAAAACGTAAACAATACTCAAAACTACTGGCAAGTTACAACTACAACATTAATCAACGTTGAATGATCAACATTCAACAAATCAACATTCCTTTTTTTCTTAAATCGTTAAAATGTCAGTGTTATTTGTGACATTTGAGAACTGTCTGTCTGATGTCAAATAAAAATTATAGGGATGTGATAGCTTGGAGTTTTGCAGAGTACCTAGGGCACTCAGATTAAAAACGACTAGATGTAACCATGGCGTGCCCGTACATGAAACAGCAATACTTTATTTTAGTGTTGCCGCGTGATATAATTTCCCTATATATAGGTAAATAATATGGAATATTGTAACTTTGCCTTTCAATCAGATTAGCATCCTGGCAAAAATAATGTTATCCATACTGATACTATCAATACGAAAGCAACTTTATCTGTCCGTTTGTTACATTTTCATGTCTAAGCTACTGAACCAATAAATGAAAAGGGATAATGTGTATAAATGCATTTAATAAGGTGTGGTTTTCACGTACTGCGTGTGCCGTTGATCGGCAATCATAGCCGGTTTTTTCATAAAAGGACCTTTCATAACTCAATTTGTAGGAACAACTGTCGTCACCAATAGAACCAAAAATATTAAGGATTCGTTAATTGTCTTAACATCACAGCATCATTCGATAACGCATTACTACTTTGGTGTCCATGAACAGCGTGCACTTCATGACTTAAGAATTCCGTCTGCTTAATGGCATTCCAATACTAGGCATCTAAAAAAACTACAACCTAATAACATTGCTACCAACATATTTTCCAACGCTAGCTAATGACCAAGCATTGGTTGAATACGATGGTAGAAGAAATAGCCTTTTCGTAATAAGGACTTGCTGAGCAGAAAGGCCATTCTTTTTATAAGACCAGGAAACATAACATAAAAAAGATTTGATTTCAAGATTTTTGTATTGAAATAACTAAATAAAACAAGATTTAAATATGTATATTTATAACAATGTTTATACAAATGAAAAAACTTAAATGAAATAGATTTTATGAGTGACTAATTGTTGATTATAAATGTCTGTTTGTTGAGAAAACAAAGTCATAAGGATATTTTGTAGCTTGCCAGTTACAACGTCCAGCTGCTCCATCCATATTATTTTTCTTTCGGGATTAGAAGAAAACCTATACTTTATTTGACGAATTGTAAGTGGGAACAATTGAGGTAAATGAAAGTAAGAATATGGCAATACTGTATACGAGGTTTATTTATGAAAATGTTTAAAAACTTCTTTAAAACTACTTAATGATGCCTTAAGCAATTGAGAATACTAAGATTAATTGTTATAATGCCTTTTAAACATTCTTTTCAAACCATTGAAATGTGTTTTGATATTTACTAGTGAAATGTGATTTTGTCCAGTTTCCGCTCGGCACTTCGGCTTTTACAGCCTAAAATACTGCATCCAACCATCACACTTCTATTAATTGAACTTAAAGTAGTCTCTAGAGATTGGAAATGTCAAACTCAAAAAACCAAGTACAAATTTTTGACTTTGACATTTCTAATCACGCAAAACGACGCGATCGCGTCGAGACGATAGTGCACGTTGTAACCCCCCTGTGGAGTTGGCAGAGTATCGTGTGTCAAGTGTCACGACTCCCACATACTTGCCTAGCTTCCTCCACATCACAGAGCAACAGAATCACCACCTCACGGCCTCTACTAGAGGCGGCAGTAATAATAATAGCCGTACCCACGCAATTG
>DVZL01008167.1:0-10387 GCA_018236625.1 Lasaia peninsularis
ACCTGTATAATGCAAAATAATGATGACTGTTCTCGCCGAAAAGTTCTCTATAATTAATGTATGTAATGTATAGTATAGGTACATTAAATTAAAATACCTTCATCAGAGGGCGGCAAAATTGTCTTCCGCAATTTTTTTATTAAAGGTTTATTCTTTCTGTTTAAAAAAATATATAAAAACTATGCAACAGACCGATTATATCTAGGATCTATGGTACAAGTTCAAAACATTCCGTCAGCTAATAGAAAGTTCCATAACGTTTGAAACGGAAAGTGTTATATGTATAGTCTATAGTTCAAGTTCAAAACTTTCCATACGCTAATTGAAAGTTCCATAACGTTAAAAAGGGAAGGTGTGGAATTAACATTGATCGGACAATTCGTTTCGTATCCGTAGTTGGTTTATTCTTTTTGCTTAACAAATTATATAAAAACTCTGAAACAGGTACTTTATATCTATAATCTATGGTTCAAGTTAAAAACTTTCCATACGCTAATTGAAAGTTCCATAACGTTTGAAAGGGAAGGTGTGGAATAAACATTGAACGGACGATTCATTTCGTATTCGTAGTTGGTTTATTCTTTCTGCTTTACAAATTATATAAAAATTCTGAAACAGACGGCTTATATCTAGAATCTTTGGTTCAAGTTCAAAACTTTCCGTCTGCTAATTGAAAGTTCCATAACGTTTGAAAGGGAAGGTGTAGAGTAAACATTGACCGGGCCATTCGCGCTCGCGGATGCGGGCCGAACTCTGCTCCAATATTTGAATTTAACTTTTAACTAACTTTGTTCTACACTATGTAACTCTTTGGTAGCTGTTTACTTGCGTTTTGTATGTACGCAACAATCTTAAAGATTTCACTTTGGGCAAATTGCACCGGGAACGTGTTGGGAAGGGCTATTTGATAAATTAGTCGAATCAGGTTATTTCATCTTTATTTTCAAATTATTGTAAAAGGATAGTAGGTTGAAAAATAAAATTGATATCAATAAAAACCGGTCAAGTGCGAGTCGGCTCCGCGCGTGCACGGCTCCGTAGTATTATTATCTATAAAAAAAGGCACAAAAATCACATTTGTAGTATGGGAACACTCTTTACATATTTATTTTATGCTTTTTTATAGTATTTGTCGTATGTGAAAATTTAAACTTTCTAACTACATGATAGTTTATGATGATGGTGACGGACAGACGGACAGACGGACGAACAGCGGACTCTTAGTAATAGGGTTCTATTTTGCCTTATGGGTACGGAACCCTCTTTGGTACCCCGGAACCCTCATCAAACTCATCGGTACATGGCGAGGTTCAAACCTGGGTTACCGGAATATAAGTCTAAAGCGCTAATCACGAGGCCACCGAGAGTCTTATCGCCCATCGCGATAATAAACTTCAGAATTACACATTTCATTTTAAACAGTTGCTATTAGCACCAGATGTTCTGAGATAAACCGGAGCAAGTTAAATCTATAAAGGTAATGTCCAACACGCCTCTCTTTAAGCGGACGAAACGAAGTAACGTATAACAAGTGTCGAGAATATCTAAGTCTTGTTACGCGTTATTCGATATCGTTCACAACCCGTACAGTGCGTATAACGCGCTAATGAATTCGAAAACTCCAAATTTCATTTTGAAAGTTGGGGTTAGCACCAGATATTTTAAGACAAACTTTAATTCTTATCTATACTAATCTATACTATATAATATTATAAAGCTGAAGAGTTTGTTTGTTTGTTTGTTTGAACGCGCTAATCTCATGAACTAAGTTTAATAATTTTTAATATAAATAATAATAATTATTTTTTTTATATCATTATTTTTTTATTATTTCTATAATTTTTATAATTTTAAGATTTATTTTATCAAAAAAATCAAATATAGATCGAGAAAAATGTTGTCCAGGTTCGAATAGAAAAATTCTTTTTGTGGTAAATAGACCATTTATCGAGGAAGGATTTAGGCTATATAACATCACGCTACAATCATTAGGAGCGAAGAAATATTGGAAAATGTGAAAAAAAAGGGGAAAATTATTCGTCCTTGCGGGCTTCCATTGCGTGCGCTGTGAAAACGGTTCAAGGTACCAAAAGTTTATGTATGAAAGAAATATTCCTCTTGAAATGATTTAAAAAAATATTCGCGACAGTATATGTCTCTCTTTTAAGATTAACTCACTAGAACCGTTTTTATGGTAATCAAATTTGGTCGAAACTAAGGTATTTTTTGTTAAGAGTTGTATCAACGTAATAATATTAATCTTTATCAAAATAGATGTGTTGTTGATTAAAAGTATTTAATTGTGAACAAAATATAATTTATAAAGTTGAGGTTGTTGGAAAAATAAATGATGCCCAAGATAACTATTCCACGCGGACGAAGTCGCGAGCACAGCTAGTAGGTAATGTTTGACATGCCCTCTCTTTAAGCGGTTGAATCGTATTAACTTACCATAATAAGTGTCGACTATAAGTCTTGTTACACTTTATTTTAATTGTATTTATGTCGCTCCTATCCCGTTCAGTGCGTATACCACGGTAATGAACGCGAAAACTCCACATTTTGAAAGTTAGTATTAGCACCAGATGTTCTGAGATAAACCGAAGCGAATTTAATCTATAAAGGTTATGTCCAACATAAACTAAACAACTCTCTAAGCGGACGAAACAAAGAAACGTATAAGAAGTATCGATAATAAGTCTTGTTACGCGTTATTCGATATCACTCCAAACCCGCACAGTGTGTATAACGCGATAATGAACTCAAAAAGTCTACATTTTATGAGTGTCGATAATAAGTCTAGTTCCGCTTTATTCGCTGACGTACTACAATAATGAACTCAAAAACTCCACATGTCATTTTGAAAGTTGGTATTAGCACCAGATGTTCTGAGATAAACCGGGGCAAGTTAAATCCATAAAGGTAATGTCCAACACGCCCTCTCGTTAAGCGGACGCGTTACGTCGCGTGACTTCTGCCTATATCGAATGTTGATCCAGTACTGTCATGGTAATGGGTTTCCGATTGCCACCAGCTTGTCCTGGGGTGCCTTGAAATATGGGACACAGTGTAAACAATAGTTGAGCTTAATGGGCATTGGGACTTAAATATAGTGCGATTTTAAGTGCATGTGCGTACTTTAAACAGTCTGGTGTGGTTAATTCTTCTATTGTATCTAAGATAAGAGTTTATTTGTAAAAATCCGAATTAATAGACATCTTTTTTTATAGGACATGTTTCCGTGTTGGTCCGGGTCTTCTGTGTAGAATATACCTACCATCTGCCTCCCTACCAGGCAGCTCGTAAGAGGCGAGCATAACTGGGTCACTTCTAACATTACCACTGGTGGTACAGTTCTTTTCTTTTATGGGATAAGACAGCGAACAGGTACACGGGTCTCCTGATGGTAAGAGACAAACCGTGACCTATAGACACCATAGATGTTGTAGGTGCGCCGCTGCCCAGTGGTCGGGTTGTTAGACCTTATGTGCAAGTCTACCGGCTAACCTACCCTCCAGACCGGAAAACGACAATGTCGTTATGGCAGTAGGAATAAATAAGGCAGTGGATCCCTACCCGGGCGAGTTGCTGCACAGCACTCTACCACCAGTGGTCATGTTTGTAGTGACCCAATTAACCTATGCTCACCTCTTACGAGCTGCCTGGTAGGGAAGCAGTTGGTCTATTCTACAACTCGCCCGGGTAGGGATCCACCATCCTTCCTATTCCTGCCGCGATAGTGACATTGTCAAGTACTCATCCTAATACCCTCACCACAAAATAGTGATGCATCTACAACATCTAATATACCATATTAGGCTACGGTTATCTCCTTATCTGGGTGAGATGCCGCACTACACTCTAATAGCAACTCTTGTTGTTTATTTGCTTAAATTTAAAATATGATGGGAAAGCAAATACCTAAATAAATTTCCGATTATTATGAATATTAATTATCCATGGTTTTATCTATTGTTTAGATTTAGAATAAAATATCTACATACATATGTGTATAACTTATAAGATTTTCATAGTCATTATATGATTAAAACATTTACATAAACACAAATTAAGCATTACTAGCTCTCCGCCCGCAGCTTCGCCCGCCTGAATTATTTTGATAACACAGATAACTTTCAAAGCACAGAATTTTTTTCGACTTCTAATACTTATTGCGTAAAAACATACCCTCTTTTTAATGTAGTCAGTTAAAAAGTAGCTTATCTTCTTTCTCAAGGTCAATTCTATCTCTGCACCAAATTTCATCAAAATCGGTCAGTGGTTTAAGCGTCAAAACATAACAAAGAAAAAGCCAAAGAGAGTTAATTTAACAATAACAATATTAAGTAGGGACTGTTCTCATTTTTCATTCATCAGAATCAGAATGACCACTATTATTGACCGTATATTTGCTAATTGTAGCTTAGGGTGTCGGAGTGTCGGTTTCTAAGCTACCTACTTTAAAACCTCCGATGTATTGATAACTCATTTTGTAGGAAATCTTTTCTTAACCCTATTGCTTTGTGACATTTTAGGTCAGATTTGCAGCCTCCTTAAATCTGCCGCTTTAGGCTTACCTCTCCACTGGAGTTACCTCCAGACATGAAGCTAAAGCTATCTGGAGTATCCCTCCTAATAAAGTTCGCAATATTGTATATCTATCTCGTTCTTATAGGGCCGGCTATTTCACTATCACACAGCCTTGTGATAGTGATATTTCACTTATATATATTTACCTTGTGATAGTTTGTTTTGATTTAATTAACTTTACACGCACTGGTGGTAGAGTGTTGTGCAGCAACGGATGTCTCCTACCATCAGGAGACCCGTGCGCCTGTTCACTGTCTTATACTATAAAAAATAATAACTCCACAAAACCGACAGAAAGGGAAATGATTAGTCTAGATATATTTAGCATTACTACGTTTAAGAGATCTGTCTCTTTTAAGAGTGCAATATCCACATCGTACATTCAGCCATGCCTTTAGATTAACGAGTTCAAATTTAGAACGTACGTAACTATCCCTTTGTACATAGTGTTATTATCTATCACACGCTACAGAGTAGTGAATATATCGATCAAATTCAAAAAGGAAAGAAATATTATGCCATTAGTCCTTTTGTTTCACAAATTGGTAGGCAAAAGTGAAAAACTAAGTCGATCACCGTAAAAAATAGCATCTGACGTGGCTAACATCTTTTTTGATGTCGGACTGTTAGCGTGAACATTGTCAAGATCGCGTGTGTCGGCACCCTTAGGCTGATTGTGATTTTTTCCTTTTTTATGTTCTGTCAAACCAAATACACAACGGCGTAAGTGCAGAGTTAAAGAAAAATGTACTTGGTGGTAGAGCTTCACGATGGTACTACCGTTTTTTTTATACCGGTAATTTTTGTTATTTATGTTGACATTAGCCTTCCGCCCGCAGCTTCGCCCGCGTGAATTATTTTAATAACATATAAAAATTTCTTACTTATAATACTTATGGCGTAAAAACATACCCTCTTTTAATGTAGTCGGTTTAAATTAAGCCTATGTATTCTCATGTATACGGCTTACTGTAAAATTTCATCCAAATCCGAAAAGTTTTGTTGTCAAAGAGTTTCCATACATACATCCATCCATACTTGCAAAATTTTGCGTTTATAATATTAGTAGGATGTATTTGAATGACCTTGTTATTCGAGGGGTTAGTGTACGCGTCTAAAACCACTGATAATCCGCGAGGTGCGGGTTCAATTTCCGACATAATCAAGCGTTTGTGTGATGAAAATAGATGTTTGTAATCTTTGTATGGGTTATCATTGTGATTGCAGTTGGCCTATTCTACAACGGAACCCAGACCATTTTTCTATGTATTAGTATTATTGCCCACCACCCATAACACAATCATATAATTTGCTTGCTTTGGGGTTAGCTGAATCTGGGTCATTACTGAGATATATATTTATTATAAAAAAAACGTTTTTATATTTGAAATAATCAATCTCCGCGTTTTGAAAATCTACAATGGCGGTTCGGCCCTTATTCTTCGGAAATGTGAATATCACCGTGTGTTTTCTTTCGTGAAAAAATGACGGCTATCATTCAAAGGGGAAACTTTGTAAAAAATGAGTCAAATTTTCATGTTGCGTCAACTTAATGACGCGTGTCACAGACTTTGTTTCAAACGAGGTGAACGCGGTTTTTATGTGTTGCGTTTATGAGATTAGACGAAGATATTAACTGACAGACATTCACTTCTATATCCAATGAAAATAAAAATCAGATATCGTGGTTATTTGTCGGTATGTCGAAATAGTAGGGTCGGTGTAACAGTCAAAATGTACAAAAAACTGGCCAAGTGCGAGTCGAGTGCAGAACGGCCCAAGTACAAAAGGTTCCTTTTACGCCATCCGTATTATTATTATAAATGCGAAAGTAACTCTGTCTGTCTCTCTGTATGTTACGCTTTCACGCCTAAACCACTGAACCGATTTTGGTGATATTTTGTACAGAGATAGAGTAGACCTTGAGGACGGACATAAGCTACTTTTTAACCGACTACATTAAAAAGAAGTAATGTTTTTACGCGATTAGTATTATAAGTCGGAAAAATGTCTGCCCTTAGAAAGTAGTCTGTATTATTAAAATAATTCACGCGGGCGAAGCCGCGGGCGGACGTCTAGTTATCTATAAAAACGTCAATAAAATACTTTGTTATATGTGAGCAACTATATATGCATTTTATTCAGTTTTTGGTATTTTTTGTTACAGTGGCAATATAAATACATTATCTATTAAAATGTCAACTGTCTGGCTATCACGGTTCATGAGATACAGCCTGGTGACAAACAGACAGACCGTCAGATAGATGAATAGCGGAGTCTTAGTATTAGTATTCCGTTTTCACTCTTTGCTAGTCGAAAGAAGTTTCCAAACAAACAAAAAAAAATGTTTTGTTGTCTGTATTGTGCTGCTGTGAATAAATCTGGACAAACAATACTAATTAAAAGCTTTTATTTAACTTGCATTGTATGTATGTAAGTAAGGTACATGACATCATTCTAAATCCAATATGGTGGACCAACCAAGATGGTTGTTTTTAAAGCACTTCTACAATTTTGGTATCGAATGAAGGGGCTCGTTCAGAGCAACTCGAAAAGTAATAAAAGCTTTTTCTAAAAAGCTTTTTTTGCCTTTTAACTTGTTTTAAACTAAGTTTTAAGTCGCCTATTTTTTTTTAGTTTCTTCAATGTACATAATTCACTCTTCTGCACTTTTATTATATTATGTAGCGATAGATAAGACAGTATCTAGATTTACGTACATTTTTTCGTACATTCGCACGAAATTTTAAGGAGTCCCTTTTTTATTAAGGCATCATAAAAGGTAGTTTTTTTTAGTAATTGAGTCAAACACTTAAGTATCCCTCGTATCAGGTGTCGATGGCCATTTAGACGTGACGCAAACGCGATTCTATTGATAACATACATTTAATTATTTAAAAGCTAGTTTACATTGAGTCGGAAGAAAAACTTTTTGATGATATTTGACCGCCTCGTTGGTCGAGCGAAAAGCTACCAACTAATCACGGGGCTCGGGTTCGATTCCCGACGGGGATACGCATTTGTGTGATGAACATAAATATTTGTATTTTCGGTTCAGGGTATTTATTAAATTTATTTTGGTATCAGTATAAGTATTTATACCTATGTATTAGTTTCGTTGACTAACACCCATAACACAAGCATATAATTTACTTACTTTGGGGTTACATCAATTTGTGTATATTGTCCAAAGATTATTATTATATTATTATTATATGAGAGAAATGTTAGGATAATGAGTATTTCTTACTCAATTATTGCAGAGTAGCTGTACATATTTTAATGAAACATTTGCTAATTACAGACTATTTTTATATCATTATTATAGTTTATACAAACGTAGTCATGTGTCGTGTAGTATCAAAAAGTTACATTTTATTTATTGTAGGTACATCAATTAAGATCTATTAATGTATACAAATATTACAAATGTCAAGCTTATCATCTATCTATCTATATAAATTAATTGCTGTTCGTTAGTCCCGCTAAATCTCGAGAACAGCTGGAGTGATTCTGCTTTGATTTTTAATTATTTGTGGAATTCCAGGGACGGTTGAAAAGTAAATATAAGAAAGCAAATATAGAAAAAATACTGAAAATGTAACAACGTACAATTTCGTTTTCTCTTAGACACTATTGAAACTATTCCTAACTCTCAAATATTAGATGTTTTTTCAGGTGCATCATTGTCCTGCGGCGAGGATTAGGGTTATTGTGGAATTGTGCCAGTTATTATACTCTCCAGATCAGAATAAAGGCATTAGGGCGGCAGGAATAGGTAAGGTGGTGGGTCCCTACCCGGGCGATTTACTGCACAGATTGCTACATATTGGGAGTGATTTTATGGAATGGAGTCTATTATACACTGTGTGTGTGTGTTAGTGTGGTCTATTATACACTGGGGACCCAGAAATAATATGAATGATGATAACAGCTAGTATCATATATGTACACTTACAAATAATTTTGTCATAACGATCCATCTGTCAAATGTAAATATTCACAAATGAATCCACACTTATATTTAAAATTTAAAAAAAATCTATTTTTTTACAGCATCATTAGTGTAAAAACTCATGTTACTTACCAAACGCAACCGGTCGGCTATTTAAAAAAATGCAATTATTATAAATTAAGGAGAAGGACATGTGTTTTTCATTTAAAATTTAAATATGAAGTTTCACCAAGTGCCAACGATGAAAAATGTAGAACGCATTTTATATATCCATGTAAACCAAGCATACTTAACACTCGGTACAGCAACCAGGTGTGATGTCACCATTAATATCAATTGAACACTGACCGTCTGTTATACCCACCACCATAACCTGACCCTCCTCACCCCTTAACACCATACAACGTTACAAACAAACCTGAAAGTTGTATCGCAGGTTATAGGTCAAGCTAACATGGATACGAAATATTTTATGAGCCGATTTCCGCTTTACAAAGAGTAATGCGATTTTACGGCTTTAATGCCCTACAGTTTGGTAGCGACAGTTTTTTCGTAAGAACAATTTACTGCTTCAAATTTGGCATGATGTATTATCATATTATGATAAAATATATTTTAAACTTTTTTAATCGTCTATGAGTAATTGTGGAAAAGCTTTTTATTTTTTTTGAACCTTGCCGATGTTTTATTAAACCTCTAAAGGGAGGAGGTTGTCGTCTGTATTTTTTTATACGTTTTTCACACGATTACTCCATGGATTTTGGTAGGTTTTAAATACATTTTTTGGCAATTGTTCCAGCACATTTTGAAATAATAAAAAACATAGAAGGTGTATTAAATTAATGAAGTCGGATTTTTATAGTTTTGCTGGGTTTAAATTGAAGATATCGTAATTTTCAATCACAATAGAAACGTTCCGCAGAAAGTTAAAATAAAAATATTTTGTTAAGTTTCTTAAATAATGTGAAGTCCCGAGCAAGCAAAAGTGCTATTATAAAATTAAATCCTAATTGAAATAACAGTAATAGTAGAAAGTAACAATGACATTATTTTACGTTTTAACATACATAATAAGATTAGACGTAATTTTATACGGTCTAAATTTTTTAAACTTCGAAATATTAATTATTTGAATTGAGAATAATAAATCTAGATTAAATATAAACTCTGATAGTAGAAAGTAACTTCAGACTGTCACAAGCATTCCTGCACCATTCGATCAGCTGCAGACATCCATCCATCTCGTCTCCAGTAGAGGCATCCGACCGAGAGAGTCAGTAGGGGCAGCGAGTGCACCAGACCGGTGGCTAAGACCAATTATATCGAGATTACATATTTATCTACGGAACAGACACATTTCTAAGGGTATTTTCTGGGGTGTGGATCTACTGGTGCTGTTATTACACAATTTCATATTAAAAGAATAGGATTATTTTAAAGAAAAATGATAATATTTTATTGAATACAAAAACATAATATTATAATTTTTCAAGATCCATTGCAAACACTGTAGTATCAAACTGTGTCGCGTGTGCCATCGTCCTCTTCCATAAGTTTGACATTTGAAATGTGATTTTAAACAAAAAAAAATGAAAAATACACTGAAATTAAATAATTACATAACATAACTTTGTCATCACATTTTCCATGGAATCATCTCATCACCCTCATCTTCCATGGATATCCCATAATTGATGAAAAAATAAAATACGTATCACGTAACAGTAGGTACTATTACGTAAACATGTTTTCGATTATAGGAAATAAGTGTATTGAATTTAATGTATTTGATATAAATGTGTAGTGTGCTATGTGATGATTGTGTACCTGTGAGATGTTGAG
>DVZL01008168.1:0-10387 GCA_018236625.1 Lasaia peninsularis
CTAGAGCGGTAATCGGTCACTTACAAGCCCCATTTGGGGGTAATAAGGAGCTACTTACCGAACATGAGAGATGTAAATATTATTAACTGTGTTGCACAATATCACATTTTAATGTCATTCATAACGTATGGTTAAATAAATAAATGTTGACAGTTATTTTTAATCTACGCTTGACAAACAACTGTCAAAATTTTGTTTGCCACATTCCAAACATGCGATTATATATTTTTATCTTTTTTTTTCTATTTACCTGACAACCTTTCTTATATGTCAAATACGACGATATTAGGTCCCATGATATTACCCAAATCCAGCCCCAGGTAACATTGTTTTTCAGATAAACTGAAAAAACTCCTAGAATAAGTTGCCCTACACAGGAATAAACCTAATACTTTCCTATAAATATTTCTCTGGATTCATTTTGTTTGTGCGTTTCCAAAAGCTTAAGAACACGTGCAATCAAAGCTGTATATTACCCGTATATTTAACTTCTTTGTAAAACTCAAAAGGCTTGGTGCACTCGTAGGAAAACGTTTGTTTGTGAAATGAAAACAAAAAAATCCGCACCCTTTACATCATTCACAGTATGTTCCTAAATCTATCCTCAGATTTTTTAACCGGGAAATCGTTTAACTAAATTCACCTACGACGTTAAAAACACTACTCAGTTAAAAACTCTTCGGGTAGACACATTTGTATCCGACTAAGTGGAAAGTAGACTTGGGGACAAAGAAATTCTCAATACGGCAGTCTACTTTTTTTTGATAGTATATTCTTTGTTACTTTGCATTCATTATCGCGATAATCTAAACTTAATTACATAGCTACCAAGTAGGTTTCATTAAGTTACATATACAATAAGTAAGACCTTGTTATGACAATGATCCTGCTTTTGGGTCGCCCTTTTTATTGCACATAAAATGTTATACATTGGGAAGAAAATGTCCTTTCTTATTCTTAAAATCAATTCTAAAAAAAAAATCCATTATAACTGATTTTTTATAAAATTTATTTATATGTAAACATTTCATTCCGACAAAATTTTTTTGAGAATTGGGCATAGTTAATTGAAAATAGCGAAGAATACGCACTATAATTTAAATAAAAATGATTTATATTCAGTTATGGCTTGGCCAAGTTGAATAGATGGAAAAATTCAATATCATTTAAGTGTATATATCTACATTGAGCGACCCAACGACAACAGTAACATGCCTCAATATTTTAAACACTTTTTTCCCTACTTACATACAAAGTTTAACACAAAAGAAAAAAATAGTCATATATATTTATAAAATAACAATAATTATAATTAGAAAGCAAAAATAGTAATTTGTTACTTAACACGATACTAGGAAGGATTCTTAACTTGCTCATAGAGTCATACACTTTTTTTTTATATGGTAACATTACGGTATGGTGTTATCGCTAGCAACACTTTATATGGCACATAAAAATAACCATCGCCGGCGTGAACATGGGACCACATGATATGGACATAAATATTCATAACAGCCACTAGAATGTTATGAAATACTTAGCAAATTAATTTAAAAAAAAAAAAAACATAAAATAGATCTTTTATATTCTAACAAAATTGTAAGTACATAAACCAATTGTATAGAAATTAATATTGTTAATGTGTTAGTTACATTTGTACTTACAGCTAAGACCTTAAATTACGGGATATATAATTATATATAAAAAAAATTAACATCAGAAATAATTTGTTTTGAGAAATACTGCTAAATAATATTCATTCTAACGCCATATTAAATATAACGAACTCTTTGGACCTTATTTATGAAAATATAACATTAGTAAAAATATATATAGTACATTATTTTCCATATGTGTGCGTACCATTCACAGACGGAAATATGTCTATGTATGCGTCCGTACACAATTCGCACACACACATAAAACGCTCACGGTAGTTTCATAGAAAGCTACAAGTTTACTATCTATATATTTACCATGTAATAGCGAATGAAGCTTAGATATAAAGTGCGCGCTCAAATTATTACAATTAAAAAAAAAACAAAATGTGTTAAGACCTAAAGACGTGGAAGACATGTATTAAATTAAAATTAACCATAACTTAACATAAAAAAGAAAATAATTCCAAAGCATAAAATCCATTCAAAAATATACATACAATAACTTGTTTGTATTGCTTAAAAACAAAATATACAGGGTGTGTATATTTGACTAACACAAAGTGATAGCAGTGTATATTTGTCCTAGACAAGTCAATTTTTAAAATATAGTTTTTAATAACAAAAAAAAAGTGAACTACGCAAGCGTCAAAGAGAAAATTTGATTTATTGACTCCACATTGTTTTATAATAAATAAAACATTATTTTCTACCTAAAAGGAATCTTAGAAGAACATTTCTCACGAGCGTTTGAGCTTTTTCATAAGACTATGAAAAATTTTTGTGCCTACCCGCGCAGAACAATAATTTTGTATATTAAGAGTCAATGACCTATTTTCTTCCTTTAAAGCAAATGTAGCATAATATAATTTTTAAATTCTCAACAAAATATGCGTATCGTAATTCTATAATCACACGTTAGTTAACTTGTAAGAGAAAGTGCATTAAATTAAAATAGCCTTTTGTTGACGACATAATAATAAAGCATATGAAGCAACGACGTGATATTTTCTGTATCAACCGACGCATCCGACAGGTATTCTTAAATACATTTCTTGTTTTGGGTTCCGCAAGGCTCCGCTGTATGTTTGTCTGTCTGTCTGTCACCAAGCTGTATCTTAAGAACCGTTATAGCTAGAAAGTTGAGATTTACACAGATGATCTATACCTGTTGCCACTATAACAATAAAAGTTACAACAGAATAAAATAAATATATAAAGGGTGCTCCTATACAACAAACGTGATTTTTTGTTGTTTTTACAGATAAATGTACGGAACCGTTTGTGCACTAATCCGACTCGCACTTGGCCGTTTTTTTAAATTAATATGATATATTTATATTTAATGAAAGTGGTGTAGTTGAGAGATATAAAAAAACTGCCAAAAATTAAACACAATTTTCTAAGTAAAACTTTTAAATATTGCCATCTCGTTTTCTATTGAACTTTGGCTATTAGCTACCTCACTCATTTGCAAGATTTGCATAGATAAAAAATAAATCTATAAACGTCACACATACTACATTTACTAGTGTGATTGTGTTTGGAAAAATATTTTTGTTTTTTCCAATCGTGCAACTCAACACTTTTTTTGCAAATGAACATTATTTGCAATCCTCAGTTTTTTTTGTGCTTTATACAAAATAATTAAAAATAGATTGTGCTATTCAAAAAATATTTTAAGTAAATTGTAAAAAAATCGTAAAGGCAGACTTAATAATAGTAATGTGGATAAGACATTAGTGAAATTTTGAATAAAACGATCATTATTTTTAACAGTACTAATTTTAAAGCTAACTTTTGTTTGTGTTAAAGTGTTTTTGCCCTTGAACATTTCACATTAAGTCAAGCATATAAACTTTGGAATAACATTTATTAGATCCGTTTGACACAAAAAAAATATGTGTAGGAAAAATACTGAGTTTAAGAATATAAAGTCCCAAAATTACTTGTTTTTGAAGAAATGTTCATATTTTTTATTTATTTAAGTTACAAACTCACCTCTTATATAAATAAGGGATAGAATGTTAAATTACTATTATTCCTGTCTTTACAATTTTTATACGTAAAAAATATTATGAACAAAGGGCTAAAAAATTATATAAATATATTTTTCATGAGCCATTCGAATTTCAAAATGAAAGGTTTATCTGTTGCGTTTTATGTGAAAAGGGTAGTTTCAAGGGTATATTTCTAATTTTAAAATCTTTTCTATGAAAACAGGTTCATTACTATCGAACCTAACTTTAGATAAGTTAGTTTGATGATATAATTATTCATAAAACAACATGGTTAAATCAAGTGTACCTTTAATAATTTTTATAGGCATACTTGATATTCGTAATAAAATCGAGAAACAAAATCTACCCTCGTACACGTGTATACGCAAAATTGAAATAAAAATTTCCATAAATTTTATTTTGTATACAGAAAAAAATAATTAAAAAAATATTAAAAAAAATTACCGTCAAAAAAATTCATTAATATGTAGAAATAAATCTACCTTCAAATATAAATTTATGCGTAATTCACATATTACAGAAAACAATATTCTACTACCCTCAAAAAATATTTTTATAATGCGGAAACCGGCAATTACTTGATTTATCATTAACATAAATGCGAACAAATTCACTTTGGGTATGAGTGAGTCACTAATAAAATATCGATATTTGATATCGATATTGTCGATAATAACTATCGATATTTCATAACTTATTTATACATAAGTAAAATTTCTTGAATTCATTTGTCCAAGAAGTTTGCCGGGAACTGTGAAACAGTTTCTTTCTACCCTCAAAATAAAATAAGATATAAGGTAATGTGCACACATACGGTTGCGTCGGTAGTAGCGTGTCGTGTGTCCGGGCCCTAGGTGGTGGCGATGTGGAGGTACAGTATTGCTGTGTCGTGATTGGTGTAACGCACTGTCCTCGCCCGCCGGTGTAAGGCCAGCGTCGGCGTTGGATTTCATTTGTCACCTGAAACAATACATTTTTGATATAATTTCATTTTTACAGTATAAAAATTATAAAGAACTAGCTGTTGCCCGCGGCTTCGCTCGCTTGTGAATATCATCCCATACAACTAAAATCGAGGCAACATTTTCCGACTTAAAATACTTATTGAGTAAAAACATACCATCTTTTTAATGTAGTCGGTTAAAATGTAGCCTATATCCTTCCTCAAGGTCTACTCTATATGTGTACAAAATTTCATCAAAATCGATTCAGTGGCTTAGGCGTTAAAGCGTAACAGACAGACAGAGTTACTTTCGCATTTATAATATTAGTACGGATAACAGATCAATTCGAAAATCAAGTTATATCTTGTATCAGATAGTCTAAATATAAGAGGTATGTACGTGTAAGTATTTGGGTGTGTATATGCCTTGTTTTAAATGAGAGAGAAGGTTGCGGATACTTTAGAGCAGAGAGAGACAGCCCTTAGTCTCACTTGCTCTATGTATAATACGTCTATGGTGTATGCGCGTTCGTGTGTGTGTTCATGTCTCCGCAAATGTGTGAGTCCGCAGGTGTATGAGTGTGCATATATCCACAAGTTGTGTGCGTGTTCATGTGTCTGCACGTGTGTGTCTGTGCATGTGTCCGCAGGGGTGTTAGTGTACATGTGTCCGCAGGAGTGTTAGTGTGCATGTGTCCGCAGGTGTACATACGTGTGCATGTGTGTTTATGTGCATGTATCCTAAGGGGTATGCATGTGCATGTGTCCGCAGGTGTGTGCGTGTGCATGTGTCCGCAGGTGTGTGCGTGTGCATGTGTGTGCGTGTACATGTGTATACCTGCGACCGGGCGCGGGTTAGAGCAGCTCGTATTGGCGGAGGTGCATGCGCTGTATGATGTCGCGGCAGTCGTTGAACACGCGCTTGATGTTCTCGGTGTCCACGGCGCACGTGAAGTGAGGGTAGCAGTAGTGCTTCCCGTCGCCGCTCGCCGTACTGATGCGCTGTACGAACACAAACACAACATACGTTCATATTAAGGCTGCCTCAGAACACCGAAATGGCCTCCTAATGTGCAACGTGAGGTGTAGTACCGAAATTCTACAGTCCGGTCCAGAACTATGGTGTATACTACAACCCTATGTAGTCAATTAGGGTGTAATTTATACCCATGTAATAAGGAATATGCATGGATAGGAATATAAAATAGTGATAAATGAGCTAAAAATAAATTATCCAAAACTATCATCATTTTCGGATCATTTAAACACCGTCATTTTAGCGCTCTTATTTGTGACGTCACTGAGAAGGGAGAACTATAATTTGTCAACGAAGTATGTATACTATGTTTATTTATAACGTATGTTTCACTTTATATATTAAAAAATATTGTATTGTCCCTATGTGCTAAAATTTTCATATTATGCCCAAAGACGCAAAAATAAGGATATCAATTGACATGGCGTTGACAGTGGACTGTGACGTCATGTCATAGCGTTGCGTTTTCGAAATTTGCGAGGGAATTTCAAAAATACTAAAATAATTAATTTTATTAATAGAAACATGAATATTGGCAAAAATATTAAATAAATGTCCTGTGCTCTATCCTGGTCTAAATCTAATATAATCGGACATGGTAGGCAGAGGTACATAATATTATGCACCCGATTAAACCTGATACGGGATCCGGAGACACTCTGGTGTTATACTCACAAGGAACTCGTCCCGGATGAAGTACTTGGCGCGTGCGACCTCCGGATGGTCCCGGGAGATGGGATCCTGCACGTCCATGGGCGTGGTGTACCGGGCGAACTCCGCGAAGTAGTCTTCTAGCCGAGACTTCCCCGCTATCACCTTCTCGGCCAGCAGGTCTTGCTTATTGAGGAACAGGATTACCGATATCGTTCGCAGCCATCTGAAAGTTGTAATTAACGTCGAAGTTTTAGCTTTGGCACCACGCCCTTTTTTATATATTAACTAGATTTGCCCGCGACTTCGGCCGCGTTTTTCTTTAATTATTTTATTTTATACATTTCTAAATATAAATGTAGCCTAAGCCGTTTTTTGTTAAAATGGCTGTCTACCAGTGAAAGTCCCGTCCAAATCAGTCGAGCCGTTTCAGAGATTAATTGGTAGCTGATAGACAGACAAAACATACATATGTCTTTAGCAACAAGTGATTATTTTAATATTAAATACAGACACTCTAATTTCATTTATTTGTATGGATAATATCCCCCTGGACAACTTACACAAATTGATCTAACCCTGATGTAGGCAAATAATATAATTGTATTATGGGTGCTACTCAACGATACTAATATATATATATAGAAATATTTAAATAGACACCAGAATAAATTTAACAAACGAGACCCGGAATCGAACCCGAGCCTCGAGCCATGTGTGTACGCTAACCCGTTGACCAATGAGAATGTAAAATTTGCAACACAGTTCACGTTAATCACTTCATAAATCGCATATAAACAATAAAAGAATATTTCTGTGTCTCCAGTGTAAAAGGATTAAACTGCATTTTATCCATTATTTGGATTTTTTTACGATGTTATCATTTTTCATAAAATAATATTTAATTTTTTTATTATAATATTTACATTATTAATTTTTGACTGTTGTTATAAACAGTCAAAAATAATTTTAATATTAAAGTAGACAGTTCACATTTTAAACCTTTTTTGTCGCCGTGTAAAATCATAGAATTTGAGTTTAACCTCTTTACACTGGAGGTACAGCTTTGTTTCCGCTACAACAACAAATACCAAAAACAAAATAAAAATTTAAAGGTGCAACAGACGTGATTTTTTTTGCCGTCTTAAAAATAACGGTACTGAACCCTTCGTTCGCGAGTCCAACTCGCACTTTGCCAGTTTTGGTTAGTAAGCACCACGCTCGTCCACCGACCTGTTGTTCCATATGCTCTTGAAGAGGTCGAGCGACTCCCTGAGGCGGTTCTGCGTGGGGTCCTCCCGCAGCACCATGTTGTATGAGGAGCAGGCCGTCACGAAGATGATGGCCGTGACGTCGTTGAAGCACTGGATCCACTTGCGCCGCTCGTCGCGCTGCCCGCCCACGTCGAACATGCTGCGGACACACGGGATTTGGGAGCTGGTGGAAGGACCTACTGGAGCCTTACATCATAGGTTTTAGGGCCAAGTGGTACCTCTGGCGAGGAGGATTTCATATATATATATATAGCCAAAAAGATGGAACACCCTAGGTCAATGTATACTTTTTTACTATATTCCCTACCATATAAAATATTTAGCTTTAAATAACTTTTAAATAAGTTAAACGGCATAAAAAGCTTTTTAGAAAAAGCTTTTATTATTTTACGAGTTTTCCTCAACGAGCCCTTTCATTTGATAACCATATTGTAGAGGTTCTTTTAAAACAACTATTCCGCCATCTTGGTGGGTCCGCCATATTGGATTTAGAATTATGTCATGTACCTTATCGTAAATTGTCATCCAAACTTAACGTGTATACAAAATTTTAGCTTAATCGGGTGAAAATATCTCTTTCAAAATTAAATTCTAAGATTCCACCCGAACATACATACTTACATACATACAATGCAAGTTAAATAATGCTTAGGATTAATTGCTCCTCTTTCTAATCTATTATTGTTTTACTAACTGTACCCCCGACTTCGTCCGCGTTTTTATTTAATTATTTAATACATTTCTAAAAAAAACTAAGATAGAAATAGCCGAAGTCATTCCTTAGTCCATCAACTGTCTGCCAGTGAAAGTCCCGCCAAAATCGGTCCAACCTTTTCAGAGATTAGCAAGCAAAGGGTACAAACTAACAGACAGACAAAAATTCTGAAAATTTTTATTTTGTTACCTGTAGCTTGTAATTATACATATGCATTTTGTAAAAAAAAAGCGGATATTTTAATATTACATACAGACACTCCAATTTTATTTATTTGTATAGATAATTTAAAATTATAATTAAAATAATATTATATTTAGAAAATAATAAAAAAAGACAGTAATTCTTGTATGTAAACTATTTCGGAAACGGCTAAAACGAATTTCGCGCGTTTCGAGGACGATAAATCGGTTTTATTTTCAGAAAATGTCGTTTTACGGCCGATTTTATTCAGTTCTCTGCACCAAATTTCATCAAAATCGATTTAGTGGTTTAGGTGTCAAAGCACAACAGACAGACAGTCAGAGTTACATTCGTGTTTATAATATTAGTAGGGACAGTGGGATTTTGAATACTCACTGAAAATTGACTTTGTCGACGACGAACTGCGTCTCGAATATCCCCGAGGTGAGGACTCGGCAGCGGAGGATGTCCTGCTCGGTGGGCGTGTAGTTTGGCTGTTTGATTATATGCACCTGATCCAGGAAACTGGAAAACAAAACAATATTAAAAAAACCAACTAAAGCTCCAACTGCTTTACTGGTGGTAGAGTGCTGTGCAGCAACTCGCCCGGGTAGGGATCCACCGCCTTAACTATTCATACCGTCATAACGACATTGTCGTTTTCCGGTGCGGAGGGTAGGGTAGCGGTAGACTTGCACATCATTGAACACCCTTTTTTGTCTTTTGAAATCCATAAAGTAAGCCCGCTCTAATGCTTTACTCTGTGACATGTTCTTTTTGGCTATTTTGCTTGACATTATTCGCCATCACCATCCATCTCTATTAACAATTATTATTCATATTTTTATGATGTTTATATGTATGTGTGTGTGTTTATGGTTGTAAGTTTATGTATGTGTATTACTATTATTATTTTTATTTATATTATTACTATTATTATTTTCATGTCTAATTATTTTTAACATATTTATATATTATAGTACACGATGAATTCCGTTTTCCAATAGCTCATATAATTTTGGGTTGGCTGGAAGAAATCTCGGTATATAGAGATAAGCTCACCTTTTGTGCATTTTTGTTTTAATTTGTTTCATTTGTTTCCTTAGTATATATGAGATGTGTGTACAATAAAGTATTAAATAAATTAATCTCTCTTCCTTTCTCAAAATGATGCATAGGAACATTGTTATACGTACTACTTGGCACAGTCGATGAGCTGGTACTCGTTGCTGCGCTCGTAGGTCCGCTGAACGCCCAGATCCTTCCACAACTCCTCCGTATGCTCGTAAAACTCTGGCGGATAGTCAAAGTCCGGCTGAGACGCTACGTCCTGGAACACATTGGTATAGTTTTTAGGATTCCATACACAAAGTTTGAAAAGCAGAATTCCATTAGTTCGTTGTCTGTTCGTCTGTCACCAGGCTGTATCGCGTAAACTGAGATAGCAAGAACATTGAAATTTTCACAATTGATGTATTTTTGTTGCCACTATAACAACATATAGTGAAAACAGAATAAAATATTTAAAGGAGGCTCCGATACAGCAAATGTGAATTTTTGCTTTGTTTGATTATTACACGTGTACGATTTTTATTTAGAAATTTTCATGTGTAAACGTTACCTAGTTATTTATATTAGTAAATTAAACTTTTAATCAAAAACAAGAATATAAATAAGAGATAGCTCTCGGCATATAAAATGTAAATTATTTATCTTAATTTTTAAGTCTTAATAGTTACATAGTACTGACAGACAAGTCTAAAAACACAAAAAAAAATTAACTAACCTAATAATTAAGTACCTAATAATTTTACAAGTATGAGTTTCTCAATCTATACTAATATTATAAAGCGGAAGAGTTTGTTTGTTTGTTTGTTTGAACGCGCTAATCTCTGGAACTACTGGT
>DVZL01008169.1:0-10386 GCA_018236625.1 Lasaia peninsularis
GCTCCGCACACGACGAGATGTTCACCTAACTATTCCCGCTCTCTTTTAACGCATAACTCTGTCGCTATCTGGCGTATAGTGACGCGATAACTATGGTACTAGAGTGGCGGCGGCGCCATGGAATTTTGTAGGTACTTATCGCTTTAGGTACGGCCGAGTGGCGGAGGCCTGCTTTGGGGTGTATTTCTTGCCATCAGGAAATCTGTCTGCTTGTTTGCGTTCCAATATCATAAAAAAAACTCAACCTATTTTCTCCTTTTACAAACTGCCTGGTAGGGTGACAGATGGCCTATTCTACACAGAGAATCCGAACCAATACGGGGGATACGTAGTATTTTTTATGAAATCCGTCTGTTTGTTGGTTTGCCTTTTAACGAAAAATGATGACATAGTATGACAGTGGTAGTGTCTCATTTCGACAATGTCGATGAAACGTTACAAAGTTCGGCAAAACCAGTCGTGACTGGTGAATCATAAAAATAAACACAGTAATATGGTATTTAATTACCATTTCATATTGGTTGGTATCTACAATGTTTTACATAATCTGTCAAGCTGTAAGCTAAAATAATTCATATTTTGCATAATTTTAGAGATTTTTTTTAAAGAAGAATTTAAGCGCGGTAAAACTGCAAATTACCGACTACAATTTCATTATAATGCTGTTCATTTGTCAATGCTATAAAATTTGTATATTAGAAGACCAAAAGTAATAAAACGAATTAAGAACGTAACAAACATACAAATAAATTAAAAACCTCCTTTTTTAAGGATCAAAATCAATCAATATATCCAGAAATTGTCACGTAGTTTACGTAGGTACTATAAAAGCAAGGTGAAGCTTTTTTTTACAAACTATTGAAATAGAGATCAAAACCCTGAACTACATAAATCATAAGGTAAGTACGTGAATTTTTAGTCGACTTCAAAGGACGGTCCCTATTCTACTATATTATGTTATTTTGATAGGTATAATTTTTATAAGTATGATTACTCCGCCAATTCCAAATGGATTTTGATAATTCCTGTTTTGTAAGATTGGTAATACATCTGAGGTGGTCCTGTATATATTGTAAGTATGGTAATTGGATCAGCAATGTATAAAATATCAATACAAAAATGACGGAGATAATAATGAAATTGAAATCAGATTTTTGCAGTTTTACCGCGTTTAAAAGATTAAAAAGTTTATTTTTTCTCTCGTGCAAACCACGATGGCGATTTTGGTAAAAAGTAGACCAAATTACTTCCTGTATTATCAGATATCTATTACTAAAAATTATATCAAAATCGATATAGCCTCTCGGAGTAAACCCAGAATACAAAGTTTTAATTATATTTCCCTTGTTATGTTGAAAAAATAGATATTTTTTGTAGTATGTGAAATCAAATAATAATTGTATCCTTAAGTTCATTAAGTTCCTGTTATTAAGAACTTCATGTCGCGTTATGACACCAAAGATGTTAACGGTTTGTCGCCAACTTGAGACAGTAATGTTTAACTCGTGTGTGTCAGTTAATTTTTCTATTATTAGCATATTAAGTAGGGCTATGAGTCTTCTTGTGAAAACAAAATAGGTATATAACATATTTTAAACACATGTTAATGTCGTCATTACACAAACAGAGATTGTTTATGGGTAGGTTATTTTGTTTGTGGTAGTTAAAAGTAATATTTTACAACTAATGCTAAGTTTTACTAATATTTAATGTTAATTTTGTAATATTTTATACGTGCCAAACAATAATGCTTGTTTGAAATATTGTTTGCTAGATCATTATGTTTAATATTTTTGGCCCTAGTTTACAGTAATTGGGTATTTTGTTTGCTATTAGTAGATATAACATTATATATTTGCGCGTTCTTCGACCAATAATAAGCCGACTAAGTTTCCGTACCATTATCTCATAAAAACTAAATAAATATAAATTTATTGTATGAAAGCACCCTTTGTATATTTGTTTGAATCTGTTTTTAGTATTTGATGTTATTTTAGTATTCGAAGTATTTACTTATAGAAATATAATATAATAAAAATAGAAATATTTATTGCAACTGACTAAAACACAAAAATTTAACAACATTTAAATATAAAAAAGAATATTCTTAAAAAAGAATGTAAAAAAAGAATATAAAAAAATGTTTAAAAATAATAATAATAATGATTGAAGTAAGTATATATCGGCAAAATAAATAGGTACCTACATATTTTGTGAAAATTTCAGCTTTCTAGCTATCACGGTTTTTGAGATACGTCCTGGTGACAGAAATGCAAATTTTTTTTGGTGCTCGATTTATAACGTCACTTTTATTATGTTATAGGAATCTTGAGATTCTATGTTACGAAAAAATACGCCATAATCCGCGAAAGAGTAGGCCGTTAGCTCAAGCACTCACTAGTAGCCGATCGTATTAAGTCCCATGATATGACAGATGGTGATTCCTTCGCGATATCGGGTACATATTCAATCCAAAAAGGTTGCCCTGTCCGGGAATCGAACCAGGTCCTCGTGCGTCATAGGTAGTAGAGCGCAGCAGCTCGTCTGAATCGGTACCACCGTATAACCAATAACTTCATTTTTCATTGGCGTGTTCCATCCGTGGAAGGTTGTAATATCGGTATACTTAAATACGTGGTGGTGGTATACGTAATACGTGGTAAAATTGACTTTAAAATATGTAGTAAAGCAGCAACATTAATAGTGTTTAAGGGGGGCGATTGCCATTTACAATCAAGAGAACCTTGTATCGCTAGCTATTAGCATAAAAAATCTTACTAAGTATCTTACTATATTAGTATTATAGTAGTATTGTAGTGGTGTCTACGAGCATCTAAAAATACTCTAAGATAGTATTCATTAGAAAAGAAAATAATAGAATAGAAGATATTTTATTCCACATAGACCTTACAAACGGGTCACGTGACGCGTCTATATAATTCTAATATTTACCACTGGATCGGAACGCGATCCCTCAAGATCAAGATCCGGCGATAGAAAAATAGGAAGATTGTCACTATTAGTGTATATTCCTGGCTAAAACTCATCTGTTAGCAGCTGTGAAGCGTGAAGCATGAAATGTCTTTGACAGCCGTAACACATGTTGCATCTATAGACACAGACAGACGTAATACCTACATATTCATATATACATTTTACATACCATGAATACTGCTTGTGAGACATTAAAATCTTAAGAACTTAAAATATATACATAAGTTATATGTACCACAGCCTACCTTTTCGGAGATATGGGATTTTTTAAATATATTATATCTTTAAACTAAGAGATTGCACTCCTAACAAAGACCTGTCTCCAGTATCGAACCTCTTTATCATTCTCGTAGAGCCGGCTTGTTATTGTCAACTCACAGTACGAGAAGTTTTTTAGTTTGGAGTAAGTTAGAAATACCACGTATTGGAGTTAGGTCTTTGATAAGAGTGGAATCTCTACATATAACCATAGCTTGATTTGTATAGTTATATTTTAGCTTTGTTGTTTATTGCCGTAACTAAAAACTATTGATTTATAATATGGCGTGTCACTGATTAAAATTGGCCGGCGAACCGAGTCCTAAAAAGCTTTGTTGAGGCCAACGTAATAATAGAAATGAAATACTAAATGTATATTTCTTTACGAAAGTCGTTTATGGAAGTACGTCATCACTTAAATTGAATATTTAGTAAGTAACGTGACACGAAAAATGTTGTTAGGATGACGTAATACTATTTTTAAATGTACATTTCTTTAACTCCCATACTTTATAATTCATTCTTTCAGCCTTTACTAACTTTCTTCAAAACGCTAATGATTGTTTACTTCAATAAATTTTAGTAGTTTTATTTTTTGTGTGTCTGTATCCCAGCCGCGATTCTGGCTAAAACTATTAAGCCTATAGTGACGAAATTCGTCTAGGGAAAGCCTATGAATATATAGGTAGGTTATAGCTTAGAAGCTACTTTTTATCCGGTTTACTTAAGGGGGATCCGTGGGAGATGAGAAAATGTCAAAATCTAATCTAGCCAGTCGGGAGAAGAAACTACGAAACAAACTCCCCGGCAATCATTACTTCTTTAACCAAATTTAAACCATATCAATATTAATTTGATGAAAGTATTTATTATTTAATCTAATAATCGTTAACGCTATAATAAGTTTTCTCTAACAGTAATTAAAAACCTTACTTACGAGGCTACCTTACTAGGCTACTTGTATTTTAAAATTATATCACCATCAGTCTACCTTAGTCCAATGCTGGACGTAGACCTCCCCCAGATTGCGCCATAAGTCCCGATCTCCCACTTTCACCATCCAATCGCTACCATACCCTCTTTAAATAATTATTATGACTAAATTCAAATTGCACAGGTGAAATCGTGGGCAAAGTTAGTAATACTAATAAACATCATATTAGGTGACCTTTAAAAACTAGCGTGATATGTACCTAAGTTCTGGGCAAGACTAAAGTAAAGAAAATAACGAGCAAAATTAAATTATAAAGTGAAGTTATTATACAACTAGTTGAAACTAAATGAAACGAGTGGTAGCTTCTAGAGTGATGAATGAAGTTGTCTGAATTTATATTAAACTAGACTACGTCCGCGTTTTTATTCTATTATTTTATATATTTCTAAAATTAAATTCTAAAATAAAAGTAGCACAAGCTGTTTCTTATTAAATCAGCTCCCTGCCAGTGAAAGCCCCGTCAAAATCGGTACAACCGTTTCAGAGATTAGTCGGTACAAAAAAACAGACAAAAATTCTGAAAAATAGCATTTTGATGTAAGTATGTAACAAAACCTTGTGTGTAAACAATCCCTATGCATTTAGTAAAAAGCGTTAATTTTAATATTACATACAGACACCAAATTTATTTGTTTTTGTACATTAAAATTTAGTACTAAATATGAAAAAAGATGGCGCTGTGCATTTTTACATTGCATCTCAATCTTCATTGCCCACCACCCATAACACTCAAATTTTATTTATTTGTATATTAACTGTTTCCCGCAGTTATGCCTGCTTGATTTTTTTAGTGACAATAAATTTCATTACGCCCGTATCTTCAATTGGATAGGCGGAAGTAAATATGCACCAACGATTAGCCGACGCTATTAGGTCCCATTATATGACAGACAACGTTATGTTTTTTAGATAAACTGAAAAAACTTACAGCAGAAGTTGGCCATCCTGGAATCGTAATCGGATGTCGATTGTCGACTACGTTCGATTTACAGGTCATTAATTAATAATTAGACTAATATGTATAATATTCATGTTAATATACGCAATTATTCTTGAAAATATTTATCAGGTCGTAATGAGTCATGTTTAGGTCACAAGTGTTACAAATGGAGAATGACACAATATTACTTTAAACATTATTTTTATAATATACCAGCGATCTGCCCCGGCTTCGCACGGGTATACAATACATGTTATATACATAAAAACCTTCCTCTCGAATCACTTTATCTATTAAAAAAAACCACATCAAAATTCGTTGCTTAGTTTTAAAGATTTAAGCATACATAGGGAGAGACAGATAAGTGGCCTAGTGGTACGCGCTTCAGACTTCCGACTGACGCGGTTGGTTCGACCGATATGGTGATGGACTTGCCATCTATAAATATGTTATAGGCGAGTCCGACTTGAACTTCTCTACTTTTTTATATTGCAGGTGAGGTTGCAGCAATATCAAAAATGTATTATTTTCAATATAGCTGTCGTAACATCTGGGCGGCGGACCATGTCGGCTTGTTAAGAAGTCGAAACCTTTTTACGAGTATTGCTACATTGGGATTTTCTAATACTTTTAATATACTTAGTTTGTATAAACATTAGTAGCAAACTTAATAAAGACGTCTTGACGAATTTGGTTTGTAGACCGAATTAGAAAGAGCAAACTATAATCTCTTAATTAAGAATTAAGATCCCGGGTTCAATTCCCAGGTCGGGCATCTTTTCTTAAATGTTTTTCAGATGAATAATAAAACTCATAAGAGCATTACATTGTCCGGGATTGGAATGTGCCCGAAGTGGCGATAGGCTTGCCAGCTATCACATATATCTACTGGACTTAAGAGTCGTGGATATACTAGCACACCTCTGCTTTCGGGGATGATAGGCGTGAAGATAATTTTTATCTTAATATTAATAATATTAAAAACACAAATATTATTTCAACTATTATCTCTTGATTAATTTTTAGAAAAACGGTTTTAGGAAAAAAATTAACGTCATTTAAAGGTTTTCCGACTTGCACGTACAGTAGTTTACGTATGGGGAGTATATTTTTATACATTTTTCATTTTATTTATATTTATTAATATTCTTTATTCTCTTTTTTCTATATATTTATTTGTCCTTTTTAATTTAGATTGATTTCTATGATAGTAAAGTTGTTTCACCGTGTTGGCCCGGGTCCCTTGTGTAGAATAGACCATCTGCTTCCCTCCAAGGCAGCTCGTAAGAGGCGAGCGTAGTAGGTGACTTCCAACATGACCACCGGTGGTAGAGTGCTGTGCAGCAACACGCTCGGTAGGGATCCACCGCCTTACCGACGGAGCTGATTCATTTAGCCATAAACTTTCGAACTGTATTCCTTTAAATAAAATATGATCCATTGTTACCCACTCTCCCCTAACTGTGGCTACTTTTATTTTAGAATTATATAAAATAATCAAATTTAAACGCGCATATAATCGCGAGCACGGCTAGTTTTAATGAAATGTATGTATTGAGTATTAGTATCAAATCAAAAGTTCAATTTATATAATCATGTTTCCTCTTTTTGTAGCCTCATTGTGTTTTTCTGCCCAAAACATCAAACATTCAATAATATTTGTTTGTTTGGTCAAAGCATAAAATATTTTATTTGGTTCAATAGGGCGGGTGTTAATAGGCGACCCAGTTCGACTTAAATAAAGAAATGTGACTAATTATATATAGCCTAGAACAAACATTAAGCCCAGGTCGCTAATGAAACTCGAGGCTACGAAGTGAGTTGCTCCAACATCGTGACTTACAGATGATGCGACGAATATTTGTAGCAACATTTAAACGCAATAAAACTACAAATAATCTACTTCAAACTGATGACAATATTTTTTTAATTCTCTTTTTTATTTAAAAAAAAACACTAAAATAATTGCCAGAAATATGAAAAGTCTTCTATTAACAAAAGAATTCTCAAAATCGGTTTACCCAGTCGAAACTTCAGAGGTAATAAATGTAAAAGAAAAACAGTCAAACTGAGAAACTTCGTCTGTTTTTTCGTCAGTTGAAAAGTTCTAAGTGTATTTTAACTAAAATTTGGCAGTCCTTATAAGTAATCATTCTGTAAAGAAACCTTCAAATATTAATATCCTAATGTATTTTAATTTGAAATGAAATTACTAGTATGAATTAGGTACTTGTCTATAAATGTATAACTGAGTGACAAATAAATGTGACCTCACCTCAAAAAAGATATTAATTTGTAATAGATAATTTTGATGACATTATGTTATTTTCGTAATTTGTTTTGTTTAAGCATACAACAATTTATTTTCCATTATCTTATCAGTTTCTCTTTTTTACCACTACTTCGTAGTAGTACTAATACTACTACTAATTTTCGTAGTAGTTTTATGTTTGTTAAAATGAACTCTTCAATCTGAGGTATCCTACGAAATTATAAACGCGAAATTTTGTAAGTATTTGTTTTTTCATAAATACAACATGGAGATGAAAGATACCACTAAATTGAATCGTTAGTATTTTATATTTTACTAACTTTACATCCGCGGCTTCACCCACGTGAATTATTTTAAAAACATAACTATTCAAGAGCAGAATTTTTACTTATAACAGTCATTGAGTAAAAACATACCCTCTTTTTAATGTGGTCGGTTAAAAACTAACACATGAGTTGTTCTCATGTATAAGCTATCATACTGTAAAGTTTTATCCAAATCCATCCAGTAGTTTTTTCGTCAAAGAGTAACGAAGCTTCCATACATACATTCACCCGTATTTACAAACTTAGATAATGACTATCTAGTAGTTAACGCCTCCGTTCCGGACGTCCAAGATCAAATCCCGTCTTGTACTAATGAGTTTTTCTAACTTATGTACATTTTCTATGGTAAAGGAAAACATCGTGAAGAAACCCGGATCCGTTTATTCAAAATCGACCAGATCAGCAGAGCATGTAAAAGTTGTCAAACCCGCTACATAAGGTAGCCGACCCTGATATCTGACAGAAACTGACGATAAAGAATCAAAATAAATGAAATATTTTAAAATTGAAATAAAGCATTAATTTGCCAGATTTGAAAATAACTTATTTGCCATATAGTGTATGTCCTATTTATGATCTCTTGGTGCGCTTTTTTTATATTCCATATTGACACTAATGTATCTAATAGTAGTGGTGCTAATACGGTGACTGAGTAGCTTCACGAATCACAATCGACTAGGACAAGGTTCGATTTTAAGCACACACCTCCAAGGTCTTAGAAACCAATGGTGAAATCACGTGCTCGTGTTTACATTTTATTGCACGTGACTGTACATTGTATTATCTGTATTTATTTTATTAAAATAAATAAATAAAACGTCTATGTTTCAGACCATAGAGACCGCAGAGCAAGGAATACCCGCGGCCCCGATTCCTTGCTCTGGGATAGAGATCCATATTATTAATTAATCTATCAAATAAAACAATAACATTGTTTAAAATTAAACAGAATTCATAAAATTTTATCTAATAAGACATAATAACTTCTTTACTGTGATATAAATAACAATAATCACATCTAATTATAATAAAAAAAGGTAAATTTTCTAAAAGAAAATATAATGTATCTACAAAAATACCAATTATCCTCTAAAGCTTCGTATTCTAATGATATTGTAGAAGATTTTTATGTAATGGAGACACGATTAATAAATGGAACTTGTTAAGTGTTTTTTTTAACTTTTATCTGAAAATATAACGTTAATGTGAGTTCGCTTATGCACTCACATTAATGCACCTTTCCCTCCCCCTTCAAGGAATAGGCGTGATGATATATATTTTTATTTATAACTCATAAACGAATAGAGGATTTAAATAATCTAGATTTCTTAGATTCGATTGCTAGATTTTAATCTAACCCGCTGATGTCATTTGTAAGAACATTTACTGTCAAATGACATCATAGAGATAACATTATGCAGCGCCATTAAGTCTCTGCTTCGTAAGTAAAAGTGTGTACGCTATAAAAACAAGCGACAAAATCGAAAGTTATTTCAGAAAATGGTACATTACTTTTTCTTTTAACCTGCGTTCATTCAACCAGAATAATAACTAGTCTCGTGAGTTTTCCCCGGCGAAAACCCTCCGATGCTGAGTAAGCTGCAATGAATCATGAAAAATGTAATAAAAAGAGTATTTCTGTAATCTTAACCAATTTACATATAATACATAACATACCTTACAACGCGAGCTTATGTGTTTATGTGGAAGTTTCGGGAATATGTTCTTTGCATAATTTTGCTCATGCTCTGAATGCCGCGAAATTGTTGCCGATTTGCATTTAAACGTTAAGGTACTCTAGCTGAATTGACAGATGTGGAGCACTTAAGATTTTAGATGAAACAAAGTTATACTCTAGCAACGCGATTGTTTCAATATAATTTTATGACGATCGTTCACTTTTCATAACTTATGCTGGGTATATACCAAGCAAACTGCAGCCAACAACCGATTTTGTTCATTTTGGTTTGTTTTGTCTCCCTAAGATAGTGTCCATTCGAAATGGCTGAATTTTTTTATTCCAAGACCTGTTAGTAATTTCGTTGAAGGTGTTTAATAAGGGCTGAAAATCGTAGGTAATTAGAAAAGTCATATCATATTTTTACTTCAGTTTACTTTAAGAAAATGAAAACAAAGAACGATGAAAATACTGTAACTTAATTTATTTTGTTCCTTCCTTTGTCTTAACCATGACCCTTATTATATCAGGTAATATCGGGGTCGGCTACCTAATCTAGGGGATTTGACTGGGATACCAGTTTTACGCAAAACTAGGCCCAAACCTAGATTCAATATATTTCTCACGATGTTTTCCTTCGTTGCAAGAGCACTCAGAAAATGTACATAAGTTAGAAATACTCTTGGGTACATGGCGGGGTTCGAACTTGGACTACCTGAATTTCTTGCTTTATAAATTATATGTATGATATAATATGCGTTGGATGATTCTTGAACCCTGGGAGTAACTCGGAGAAAATTAGAAGCTATAATTTCTGGCGTTTTTGATCTGGCAAAGAAACACTACTTTACTTTACTAGGTGGTAGAGTGCTGTGCAGCAACTCGCCCGGGTAGGGATCCACCGCCTTACCTATTCCTGCCGCC
>DVZL01008170.1:0-10386 GCA_018236625.1 Lasaia peninsularis
CACTAGGAGTCTCAAAGGTGACTGACTGACATAGTGATCTATCAACGCACAGCCCAAACCACTGGAGGGATGTTGCTGAAATTTGGCATTCAGGTAGATGCTATGACGTAGGCATCCGTTAAGATAGGATTTTGACAAATTCAAGGGGATAAAATAGGGGATAAAAGTTTAAGAAACTTTGTTAGTTTTTAACGAAGCGGGCTGGGACTTTGCATACATATAGCCACTATGACGTAGGCATCCTTTAAGAAAGGATTGATAAATCCCACCCCTAAAAGGGATTAAATTTTTATTAATATACTTCTTAACTCGAGCGAAGCCGTGGGCAAAAGCTAATGCTAAATATATAAGTAGCTGACGATCTCCGCCTTGGTTTGGCAACTGAAAAAGTTAACCCCTAACTTCTTCAGTGCGCAATTTCTATCACCAGTAAATTTATGCTTATTACCTTTCTTATAAAATATATAAATTACAATTTTAGTTTTATCAAGTGCTAAGGATTTGAAGGGTGCAATATTCTGTTCTAAGATTAACCTGAGGTGGCGTTGGATAGTGATGGGCACGGTGGTGGTGCACTTCGCCATGTGGCTGGTGTTCGCGGTGTTCTGGTACATCACGGCGCTGGCGCACTACGACTTCGAGCCGGAGCCTCCGCAGCGGACCTGCATCACTGGCGGCAAAGACTTCGTCACCATATTCCTGGCCTCAGTAGAAGCTCAGGTACTACATGGCATGTTAAATAAAATAGTGCCGGCTATAAAATATTAGCAAAAGAAATAATTTTAAATCGATAATTTACTAAAATATTTGATTTAGGCGCAAATATTTTTTATAATTCTGAAATTATAAACGCGTTAACACTTCCGTTTTCAAGTCAATACAGAATAATAAATTTTATTTAACTTCAGTATAACAACGCACATCTATTTTTATCCAAATATCTTGCCGGAAATCCGCGGGAGAGGTCGTAACAAAAGGTCGTAAAAAAGCTCGCAAAAACTATCTTTTAATAATATAGTGTGAATTTTCAGTTTCTCCCCAGTTGCTTTGAGTCCTCTGTTTAGAATCTGCCTCCCAACCAGGCAGGTTAGGAACTGGGTCATTGCCAATAGGACCACTGATGGTAGAGTAATGTACAACTGCAGCTATAATGAAATTGTCATGTTCCGGTCTGTGTAGCCGGCAGACTTGGAAATCAGACTTGCACCCCGACCACATGACAGTGATGAACCTACATCTATAGTGTCTATAGGTCGCGGTTGTCCCTTACCATCAGAAGAGCCATGTATGTGCACTATTATTTTTGAACCAATTGCCAGAAATTTTTCCATTGTGGGCACCCCTAACCAGACGCCTTGAAACTGTTATAAATTTTAAGTGTTTTATAAAATGTCAAAGGTCTGGTTATGGGACGGAGGAGTAGGATCCCAGTCTACATTGCGCTATTTTTTCAGACAACAATTGGCTTCGGCGACCGCGCCATTGACGAGGAGTGTCCGGAGTCCATATTTCTTTTCATCATGCAGGTACAACTGTTATTTTAGTAAAAATAATTAGAAAAAAAAGCAGACAGACAGACAGACTGAATGATAGAAAGACAGACGCAGAGCGGAGTCTTAGTAATAGAGTACCGTTTTAAACTTTGGGTACGAAACCCTAAAAAATTGATTAAAATAAATATTTTAGGAGACTCCCATGCAACAGACGTAATTGTTTTTGCCGTTTTTATAGACAATGGTACGGAATCCTTCTTGTGGGAGTTCGACTCTCACCTGGGTAGTTTTTATTCAATGACCCTATTAGTTGTTTTCACATGTGACCTTACCTGAAGGTCACATGTTTACTAGATAATTGATATTTTTCAGCTTATCCTGGGCACGGGTCTATCCGGTGTCCTGACCTGCGTGGTGTACGCGAAGCTCACCAGACCGGAGAAGTTGTCAAGAGATGGAGTTGGCTTCAGTAAGAAAGCCGTGGTGAGATTATTTTTTGAGATGTATTATAAAGTTTTCGTCCGCTAGTAGAATAATCATTTATTTTAGACTAGATGTGCCCGCGATTTCGTCCGTGTTTTTATTTAATTATTGGAACGAAGTTCTTTATCGCGCGTTGTGAAAGAGGGCTAGAGGAAAAAATTCTCACGAGAAAAGTTAACACGACATTTTTTTTGTTATTGCTATGGTAATCACTGTATGTATGTCGTCGCCGGATTGATATTCCCAAAACTCAGACACAAAGCCCCGACGTGATTGGGACGAATGCTATGTTGTATGCATGTTTCTCTGTCTGTCTCTCTCTCTTAAAGAAAGCAAGCCAGATATTTTCATTTCTATTTCGCATTGAACAGTGTGTTGTCGCGACGATTATTTTTTTTTAAATCGTTAACTTCGTTCCATCCTGGTGTTCTTGACACCTCTCAAGTTGTTTTTTAATTACAATATATCCATAGATAATAAAACTTTAATAAATCAACGGTGTGACCCATTTCTAAATCTCCTAAAATAATATAAATTAAATCAGTTGCAAAAGCCTCACCGACAGATTCGTAAGCAGCCATTACATGACGAGGGTTGGCGGCAGGTTGAGGTACCAGCAACCCTTATTTAAATAACAATGTTTTTTAATTTATTTGTGAGAAGAAACTTCAACTCGTCTATATGTTTTTTTACTTTAATATTTTGTATTTGTTATGCGATTACTCCGTAAGTTTTAAACGGGTTTTGATAATTTTCGTTCTTTCGATAGTTTCAGAGATGGTCCCATATATAATTTCATGGTGATTGCCACAGTACTCTTTGTGATATGAAAAACAAACCATGTATTTTGACATCGATATGAAGTTGAAAACAGTTTTTACAGTTTTACTGCATGTAAATGTTTATTAATCAAACTTTTGGGTTCCTTATCATAATGATAAAAAAAGGATACATAAAATATATTATGTTTATTTATCCTCGCATATGTCACAGCCATTTTATTTCGTAGCTTTCTGAGACTACACAGTTGAAACTCCTCTCAATCCCTCAGGGCTAGAGACTTGAAACTCTGATGTCTGCTTTGCTATCTGTCTGTCCGTCTGTCCGTACATCCATCCGTCCGTCCGTCTGTCTGTCTGTCTGTCTGTTACGACGACGACGATGTGTTTCTGTTGTCGCTATAAAAAATAGGATAAGATTAACATATTATAAAGGGTGTTCCGATACAATACTTGATTTGAATAACAAACCGTTTTTATAGGTATGGAAGCCTTCGTGCGTGAGTCGCACCTGCACTTGACGGATTTTTTTTATTTCTTAAGGCTTAATGAATATAATAATAAAAACGAAAACTACCACCTTCATCAATATTCGAACGGCAGGTTCTAAATAATTTGTCCAGTCCATTGTAGTATATTGTAAAAACAAGGTGAAAATAAAACAGGAAACAAAATCATTCTGAAAAATGGCAATCAAAGTTATTTTATTTGTCTTTTTGAAAGCATTAAGAAATAAATGTCAAGAGATAAGAGGCTGTGACAGTAACAAGTTCTTTTAATTTAACTTTTTGATATCTTTTCAAGTTCTCGACACTGGTTGAATTCTAATAAGCGAGTTTGATTCTTTTCATTATATTTCCTTGCAGGTTGCCAAGAGACACGTTTCCTTAAAATTACGAAGTAATTAATACCCCGCGTGAGTTTCGGATCCTCTTAAAGTACATTCCACTTGAAAAAAGGCATCAAAGGTTTTTGGCGATTTTTCGTCGTGGAGTTTTTTAATGCTGTCAACAATAAATATATTTAAACAAAAGCCAATACTTAGTGAATGATAATATTATGTCTTCATTTTGTGCTTGTGCTAGTGTGTGCGTGTGTGTGTGTGCGTATGTTTGAAAAAAAATCAATCTAACGTGAAGCAAACTAATTGTATATTTGTGTTGTAGGTTTTAGTAAAATCTTAGACAGATAGTAGAACAAAATTATTAATTCATCATTATTAAACAAATCCCTAGCTCCGTCGGAAATTGAATCCAAGTATTTCAGATTTAATAAGTAGTTCCTGAGATAAGCGTGTTTAAAGAAACAAACACTCTTTCTATTTATAATATTACTATAGATACGGGAAGGTAAAATCAGCGTTTTGTTTTTCATCTTTGTCAACAAAAGTGAAAGTTAGCGTAAAAATCCCCTTTTCCATAGCTGAAGACAATCCTTTCTTTTCCTCTCTAGGAATAAACTAATTTATAGCAATGCGTGAAAGTAGGACTATTATAGACCAAGCGCTTATATCCGTTATTTGTTTTATTTAAAAAACATAATAATATTATCTAATGGTAGGTATCTAACGAACGAACAAGTACTAAATTATATGTGTAAAGGATTTGAAGCAATTGCACAATCTTGATTTATGTATGTCGCGCTAAATATACTTACCAAATTCTCTCAACCACGACATTTCGCCCAAACTAATGACTTGTATTTTATTTGATCAAATGTGTTTGATCAAATAAGTAAATTGGAAGTATTATAATTTTTGAGTAGTTATTTTTTGTTATTACACAATAGATTAGAATTATTTTTACTATACACAATTTTATGATACACTTTATAGAAGCTGTATTTTTAGTTTACATTCATGCGTACATATCTTCAGGCCAGGTTTGGACGGTATGTAAAGAGTATCGAGTGCCATGAGTCATGATCCCTTCATACCTGCCTAACTTTCTCCAAATTCGAGTTAATAATAAATTTAAGTTTTCATAAAAGCAGTAGTATATTAAATTTACTAAAGTGACTCAAACACTCAAAGTATATAATTATTCATAACAAGTACAAGACGATATCATTAATATCGTTTTAGATTTAAAATCTGTTTTATTTATTTTTAAATATTTATACGTCATATACAATTTTTTTTACTTGTTGATGCTTTTTGCAATAAGAATTTTTAAATCATAGATATATTTTATATAGCTCTGTGACTAATGTGTTCTTTTCACAGAGCAACAAATGGAGTAAAAACTATTCCATTAGTAAATTGAACGTGAGCTCTCCGATTATGATATCGCCTGATTTCAGCGGCGCTACATCTTCATCCAGAGCGAGTTTATTGCTGTTTTTACATAAACCTCCCATAAAAGTTATTTAGTGCTTGGCGAAACAACTTTTATCGTACATGCAAAGTGTATTAACATATTCATGTAATCACTATACATACAAATTACAATAATAATATTCTCTGAGTGTTAAAGCGCTTCAAGCCTATTTTATCTTGATGTCTTATATATTAATATTACCTGCACATTGTTACAATAACAGGTTTTATGTTTAAAATAATAGTAGCTGTATTTTTCAGATGTGTCAAAATGTGAAATGCTACATTCACATGAACTTCAATATGGTTTAACAGAATAAATAAATAAAACAAAACATTGAGAACAATGTAGAAAATAACCAATCTATCGCCGTTACAATCTTATAGCTTTTAGTTTTTCGTACAAAAAATATACGTAAAAGGTAGGTAAGGTAAAACGGGACCCTATTACTAAGACTTAGACCGTATTTCGTGAACTGTGAAGCTATAATATAGTTTATATTTTTACAATTGATCTAATTTCTATGGCCGTTGTAACAAATAAAGAAAAATACATAATAAAGCAAATATTTAAGAGGCACCCATATAACTAATGACCCGAACCGACCAATAGATGTCGCTATCCATTTTAAGATCTCAGTGACGTCTATAGACACTCGATATATTGTCACAATATATAGTTATATTCACTTCGAAATAAATAATAAATACGAAGTTATTTGTTTATAACGGCCTATGATATGAGTGTTAAACACTTTCTATTGGCCGACGTAATTTTAAAATGTGAACAAAGCCGCATGTTACCTAAAAAACTTTTTATTATTATTTAATAATTGTGCTGCATGTTGTGGATATAAGCGACGCTATTCAAGTCAATACGAATAATATTATTAACGCCCTATCCTTTCTGAGTTTGCTGAGAAATTCCCCTTTTATACAAAATCAAATTCCCAATCCGATATAAAGATATATTGCGTAAATAAGATGAAAAGAAAAGCAGTATTTCGTAAAGCTTTTTCGCGTAGTACATGTTTAAACTCCACAGGTGAACGGTGTAATATACGACTCCCGAGCGAGCTTTTAGCTGTTTAAAAAATTGCCTAACTTGTCGTAGTATTGTCGGGACCCGAGCAACCTTTTCGATGTTTAGTATCGGCCATTTTGTATTCAATATTAAAATAAATTGTGTTTGTAATATGGTACAATGGCTTTGGAAGATAAAAATACGTATCCTGTAGTAACATTCTCAAATAATGTGATAAAAAAAATTGGCCAAATGCGAGTCGGACTTGTACATGAAGGGTACAGTACCATCTGTCAACTGTCAAAATAGCAAAACAACCCGCTTTAAATATTGTAGAACCATTTTAAATAGTATATATCCGGTGCGACACAGTTTAAAGCACCATCTGTTTACATGGATAGAACTAATTAATAAAATTAAGTCTAATTATACCGCTATCTATTGGTTGGGTTACTTCGTTAGTTGCACGCCAGTGAAAAATTCAACGGTCTATATTATATAACAGTTGGTTTGTTACAGAGGAGCAGAGTCATAGAGTCTCATTTTTACTATTTGGATACAGTACCCTTAAGATTTGAATTTGGAATTCCAAAAGGTATATTATATAATTAGGATTTGTATAACCTGAAATCTATACCAGTTATCATTAAAAATATTTACAATTCAGAAATACATCTCCTATATGGTTTTCACGGCTAGTTGCAAGGGTTACCGATATCATGAGTTTTCACATAAATACAAAGTTATGTATGTGCAAAACTAAGTACTAACTAATATCTTCTAAATCATAATTTAGATATAAAGTAAGAAATTTATATTTTAATACTTAAATATTTTTAAACATTTCAAATCTTCTATTTTGTATCAATAAATAACAACAATAACACGCACGCATGTATGCACGCATGCACACACGCAGGCACGCTCGTGCGCACGCACACACAACTCTCACCCTAAATGCATACGAGTATACCGTCTCCGAACCGTCGCGGGTAAAAACACCAGTTTTTCAAATAATTATCAAAAATAGTGCGTTATGCACTATTTTGGTGCGCGGCTCTAAAAACCACTATTTTTTTCTTTATTGACATCCAATTGCTCGTATTTTATTACACACAATAAAATATTCGTCCAATATAGCTTCCGTTTTAATACAACTCAAATTGACTTTCAAATATTTTGAAGACAGAACCTTATTTTTATAATTAAGTATGAAATGTCTCCCATGATAGAAATGAAAATGAAGAGATGTTATTTCTATAAATAAAACATTGGCTCCTACATTTAGGGGCTAATGGAGTTAGCTGTTTAATACAACGTAGATTTTTTTTTATCTTGGTTCACTTTTCTTTTTTAAGAACCGGGGATAAGAAACTAGGAAATGCTTTTAATTTCCCTAAAAGTGGATTTACTTACCCGATAACTGGAGTTAATTAGCACAATTTTCCCTCAAAATTTGTTGCGAAAAGTTTTTTTGTGATTACTCTGTAATCTAATTAAGCTGTTTTAATGAGAAAGCGTCGTATAATAAAAACAATGTGGTGGTGGATCATTTCAATGACTAACTTTTTTATTTGCATAAATTTTAAGACTGGTAACATTTTCGAAATTTGTTTCGGGTTTTTGATTGTTATTTATCAACTAGCTGCTGCCCGCGATTCCGTTCGCGTGGGCTATAATCACGTAACAATTACGATATCAAAGCGCAACCTTTGTTATGTCACATACAAAGCCACGTTAGAATTTCTATAGGATAAAAGCGAAAACAAAACTCCTTTACGTTTTTCATGGTAATCCTTTAAGTAAACAGGATAAAAAGCAGTCCAAAACCTATTCTAGTTTTAGTAATTACTTGCGACTCGCCCCGGTTTCGCACGAGTATACTATACATGTTATATACATAAAAACCTTCCTCTTAAATCACTTTATTTATTAAAGAAAACCACATCAAAATCCGTTGCGTAGTTTTAAAGATTTGAATACATAGGGACAGACAGAGAAAGTAACTTTGTTCAATAATATTTAGTGATTTATTTGCTCAAATCTGTCACTTTTAAACGACCAATTCTTATTAATATATGTATTTCTAACGGCAATCTCGGAAACGGCTCTAACGATTTAGCTGATAGCTACATGGGGGTTTTAGGGGGTGAAAATTGATCTAGACAGGCTCAAGTCTTATGGAATTGCGAATCACGTTTTATACAACACTATCGGTAGCGTTTAGTGTAAAAAAGTACCGACTCCGGTTTCGTAGATTTACCGTCAGATTGGCAAAAAAACCGAAGCTCGGTCGCCCAGGTACTATGTTAAGAAGCTCTCGCGACTCATCCGGCTTCGAACGAGTATGTTATGCTATCCTAACTAATATTAAAAATGCAAAGGTAACTCTATCTGTCTGTTACGCTTTCACGCCGAAACCACCGAGCTATTTTTAATGAAATTTGGTACAGAGATAGAGTTATCTTTCAGAATGGACATAGGGTACTTTTTAACCGACTCCTACTAAAAAGAGTTCGACTCCGGCTAAGAAAGTTGTCTGTGTTAAAATAATTCACGCGGGCGAAGCTGGGGACGGAAAGCTAGTATACATATAAATCTACCTCTTAAATCACTCTGCAGGTTAAAAAACTGCATCATAATCCGTTGAGTAGTTTTAAAGATCTAAGCATACATAAGGACGCACAGGAATTAGAAGCGACTTTCTTTTATAATATGTTGACTACATAACGAAGAAAATACAAATCTTACAATTGTTTGACGTCAATGTGATGATACACTTACTCTAATGTAATTAAGTCCAAGTATTTATTTGCCATCTTGTTGTTGAGTTTCATCAGAAATACAAAGTAAGTAGCCAGAGTATCGCTTTCAGACCGTATAAATTAATTATCACTCGGGGACGCTAACTTATAGTTGTCCTGACGCAGGACCCAGGGCCGGACTTGATATGTTTACGGCAATCATTATTTATTCTTATTTATAACACAATTTATTTAGATTCGCTTACGAAATTACAAGTTTTTGCACATAAAAAATGAAATAAATAGATAATTGTTTGCCGAATAGTTTAAAAGTTGTTACAAAAACAATAATTTTTAATTATGCCAATATATTCTACCACAATATGTGCAAATATTTTAACACATAATTTATTTTTATTTATTTATTAGTATAAAACTATATATTATACACTAATTATCTTGTTATTTATAAACATTAATTTATACCTGACTTATTTTAATCCTGTCTACTATAAACTACCACCGTCTCCAAACCTAGCCAGTCAGGAGAAGAAACAGCGAAACAAACTCCCCGGCAACCATGAATTCTTTAACCAAATTTAAACTATAACAGTTTTAATTTGATGTATTTATTACTTAATCTTATCTTTAAAATAATCGTTTATGTTATAATAAATTTTCTCTAACGGTAAGTCAAGTACCTTCTTACGAAATCTTTAAAATAATCAAAATGCGCTGTAATGAGCCAGAATTGGTTTTCTGTAATATTGTATAGACATTTTTTTCTTGTCTTTGTGTATGCCTATAAAATTGGAGTTGGAGTTCTATTATCTTCACTAATTTTATCTCATCATCAGATCCGGAGTTTATGATCATGAAATTACCATTGGAATCTGAAGTACACTCTATCGAACAAAAGAAGATTTTTTTAAATAATTCAGAAGTCTTGTTAAGATTTATACTTATACAAAGAAAATGCGTAAAAACAAGACTCCGATAAATTAAAATCCTCCACCTTTTTTAAATTCCTTTTAAAATAATATGCATTATATACAAGGTATCTGGATATACGAGTATAAGAGTTGCGTCTCAAAAGATATTCGTACTAATTGAACTTCTTATAATAATTCTTGTGCAATAGTTTTGTCAAGAAGTGAAATACTTTTTTGAATTTAAAATTGCAAAATTTGACGAATTTCCCAGGCAACTCGTAAAAGGCGAGCACAGGGTCTATTATCACCAACACCGTGTCATTGATTAGGTGGTAGAGTCTTGCAACGACTCGCCCGGATTGGTACCACCGCCTTACCTATTTTTGCCACAATAGCGTCGTGTTCTGGTCTGGAGGGTAGGGTAGCCGGTAAACATACACACGCAAGAGGCTTACCATTCCAGCCTCAGGTTGGCAACGCACCATTTTCACCTTTGGTGTCTATAGGAGACGTGTATTTCTTAAATACCTTCACGCCTATTATCCCCGAAGGGGTAGGCAGAGGTGTGCAAGTATATCCACGACTCCTAAGTCCAGTAGATATACAAGAACACA
>DVZL01008171.1:0-10385 GCA_018236625.1 Lasaia peninsularis
ATTTTACCATCAGGAGACCCGTGTGCCTGTTCGCTGTTTATACTATAAAAAAACCGGATAGCGTGTATACGAATTCGATCTAATCTAGGATTGGAGTAACCTATTAGGGTGTAGAGGTCAGATGGCAATCACTCTGTAAAAAAATTTCACCCTTGTTAAATCCCCTAGATTAGTCAGCCGACCCTAATATTGTCTCGTATGGTACGGCGTAAGGTCAGAATGAAGAAAGAGAGTTTCATTAAACAAAAATCACGATTCAAAATTAAAAATTCCAATCACTAGACATTTTGTGAAACGAACATAACCTAATCTAAATTAAACATAAATTTAAATAGCTTATAAAGTATTAGAAAGTGTAAAAAAATAATACTTAAATCCACAAACTATTTCGTAAACAATGGAAATAGATTACATTTATTTTATATGTATATCAAACCTTCCTCTTGAATCATTCTATCTATTTAAGAAAAACGCATCAAAATTCGTCTCGTAGTTTTAGACATTTAAGCATACATAGGTATATAGGACCAGAGAAAGCGATTTTGTTTTATATTTATATTATGTAGGGATGACACATAAAAAATTGTATGTGGTAAGATAGAGAACAAACACACGGTTGATGATAAGAAACCCATGGATATTTACATAGCTGTCCTGTGGCCGGGATGTTAGGCCTTATCTGCAAATCTACCGGCTACTCTACCCTCCTGACCGGAACATGTAATTTTATGGACAGGATGAAGTAGGACGATGGATCCCTAAGCTAAGCATGTTACAACACACTCTACCTCTATATATAGTCAATATAGTAATAGTCAATTTTTTTATTTAAAATAGGACCACTTTGAATCTCTTTTTGAACGTTAATTTAAATATATATAACACCACCAGTGGTCTTGTTGGATTAAACCATTTAAGCTATGCTCGCCTCTTTCGAGTTTTCTGGTAGGAAGCAGTCTATTCTACAGAGAAGACTATATCAATATGGGAAAAAGATTATGCATTTGAGAGTAAAACAAGTGTGACAACGAAGTGTGAAGATGGCGGAACGACCGTTAGTATACGCCTCGAGTGACAGAGTGATTTGCACGTCGTATTGATGTTACGACAGTTTCCTATACATACGAGTATTTAGCACATTCTTCGTTAGCCTTATCCCGTATTATAGCAGATGATATCGGGGTTGGCTACCTAATCTAGGGGTTTTGACTAGGGCACGAGTTTTTACGCAAAGCGACTGCCATTTGACCTCTGTAACCCAGAAGAAAAACTAGGCCCAAACCTAGATTAGGTCAAATTCAATGAATCCGGGTTTTCATGAAAATATTAGAAGAACTCATTGATAAATAGCGGGTTTCGAACTTGGACTACCCGAATGGAAGTCCGAAGCGCGTACCGCTAGGCCACCGAGGCGAGTTTTTAGTAGAAACGATCTTCTTTCAGTTTTCTAACTTAATTGAAGAATAATTGTTATAGATTATAAAATATCAGTTATAAATAGCGTATTAAAATAGATAAACATAGTTATTAAAGTGTTTTCTGAGAACTAGACACCAAAAATGGTAATGTTGAGTTGCTAACCGATGGATTGTATATTTAGCGCAATATCTTACGTTTAAAGGCTACTCTGTATTATCGCTAACTCTTTCTAAACTGGACAACGTCAAAATAAACGGACTTGTGAGAGTGAGATAGCTTGCCCTATGATATGTTTAATATTAGGGACACGTCATTATTAAGAGTGTAATCTCGAGACAGTATCTTTAACTTCATGACTAAGATTAATCTAAAAAGAAAAATATCAACTGTCAAAAACGAGCAATGATCTCGACTTGGAAATGCCTACGCATCTCTAGAAAGTTAAAACAAAATCAAAACACTGATCCAACTTAGGCAAACAAAATAACGTAAGGTCAATACGATAAACCACAAAGAAAGCTGTACTCAATTTCTATATCCCATTCAAATTTTTATATTTAAAATACTTGAAAGTAAATAAGCACCGCCATTTATCCCAATCAAGCGTAGCGGGGCCGGAGAACTAGTACAAACATTTTGCGAGATAACTATGTTCTGACGGTTGTTAAAGACATTTTAAGATATTTAGATTTAATCTCTTTTCCCGCGTTTGAGATAAATTTTGACATTTTTTTTTAAATGACACTGCAAAAACAAATCGAGATGAAGCCTATTCTAATCATGTATCAATTGAATATATCCTTTTTTCTTACTTTGAAAATAAAGTGAATATTTAATTAACCTAGCTCAATACTGCATGAGTTCAATATAACAACGGCCAGTGGGTACTTAGCAAAAACTTAGTTGGGTATGCATAGTACTTAATAATGTATAAATAATTTATTAATATGACAATGTGGTAGAATTTGTTGATATAATGAAATATTTTTTTCTAACAACTTTTTATCACACATATTCCGCCAATAAATTATTTTCATTTCAAGGTTTTTTATCTCATTGGATATGTTCACAGGTCAAAGTTTACTCAAACCCAGATTAAACTGAGACTATGGCAAAAATCCCTGGCTATATCCCTGTACCCGTCCCAGCCTCCAAATTCATAACAATTATTGTTGACCAAAATTGCTCAACATCAGCTATCCAGTTTGACGTTTTTGAAAATATTGATTCGAATTCTATTTTTTTAAAAGTAAACATGCCAACAACATGTTTATGAAGATTGATTATTATTAACGAATTGAATTTTAATAAAACATATGATAATGTTAACAATTTATAATATATTTTTTTGGAATTATATATTTTTGTAACAATTTTAAACGCATACATTCTGTGAATAAATTATTTTTATTTTATTGTTTATACGCTCAAACGCTAGAAATAGGAATCGAATGAATAAGTTTTGGTCAATATAGCAAATTCATGGAAAAATTTAGTAAAGCGCCAAATTTTATCTAAAAAAATATCAACTGTCAAAAACAAGCAAAAGTCTCGACTTGGAAATGCCTACGCATCCGTAGAAAGTTAAAAACAAACAAAAATAAAATTGAGGTAAATCTTTTTAGTACATTATTATATTTAAGGCGATTATTAGTAGAGCCTTGGTAGTCAAGTGGTTAGTGGCTTCTACCTGTACTTATGGACTATCTTTCATATCACTAGGCTATCTGCTTGGAAGTTGCTTCAGTCCCATAACATTATAAACTCAAAATAATTCACAAATATATATCGACTTAGAATTCCCACGTAAGTTTTGTTGATATTTATTTTTGTTTAATCAAAATCTGTTCAGTTGTTAACGTCATTAACGACCAGCTTGAAATCTATTAACTAAATATGCATGAAGAGAGTGACAAATGTGTCTAAAGCTGTGGTTATATTTTAATGTATAGTTTTAAATAGATATATTTTTTAGTTTTTTTTGTAAGTTCTTGTATTTTTTTTTGTATGTTCTTGTATTTTTTTGTTTTTATTGTGTATCTAATTTTATTGTTTCTTTTTTATGCATCTGCCTTTATTGTTTCTTTTTTTCAGTTGGTCCAAAGGTTTGCTGATAGAGAAGGCTATACGTATTAAGCTCGCCTTTAGTATAAAATATTTGTACATGATATACAAAAAAAGATTAAATAAATAAATATTAATAGTATATTACCAAATGTGAAGCTGTAATATCTCTTACGTAAGTAAAATTGTAATTCTTGCTCTAATATTTTGTGCAAGAACTTCTTAAGTATTTTAATAGCTCCTTGTCTAAATCCACATTGTTATTTCGATTGTAATAAACAAACGGATAACAAAGAATACTATTCTTTTGCTGCGTACTTTCGTAACATTATTAAACCATACATATATCTACGAGTACTTTATAATTAAAGACCTTCTTGCCGACACTTTTTCAAGGATTATTTGGTGAATATGTATGACATGACAACAGAATACTTAAATAGTACATTTGTTTTACTTTTGTTTAAAATCAATTGTAAAATAATTAATTTAAAATGTTATACTAATTGCGAACTATTTGTGGTACGGAGTTCGCCGAAACAGCTAGTAATTATATATTAATGCTTGGGATTATTTGTTTATAATAACAAACAATCTTTTGACATAACAATATTTTAGTTATAATATCAGAAAAAATACAAAATAAGACTAGAGAAAAGTGAGTATTTTCATTGAGCGGCCGCGTTCCGATTCGGTGCCAGATTTTTGAATTACAACGAAACGTATCAGAAATACCACTTGAATGGTTTTTGTGAAATAAAATATTTTCTATTACATTGAAGTTAGTGTGCATTTCAGCACAGCTCATAAGCTGATAATCAAAACAATCTATACAAACTACTCCAAAACGGCTTCACTGTTTTAATATACCTATGTTAATAGGTAAATTAGGTAATACTACTTCTGGCTGATAAATATGGCTACTTTGACTGGGTTATTTAGTGCATTATATATAATTATCTTTATAAGCATTATTATTGAAAAATATTAGCGTTTTGCACTTGTCCAGCACATAAACTTCGGCGTCCGCGCAATTTTCGTAAAAAGGCGTCCAAAGTTTTGGCATCACGTATTAATATATAGATTACGATATCAGAATATGTAGATGATAAAAAAGCTTGAAATTAATTACTCCTCTTTCTAATCTCTTTTTGTATAATGTAACGTTATTGTATTTAGAAATTAAGAAAAAAAGAAAAGCTTGCTGAGTTTCATTTGCTGGATCTTCTCAGTGAGCGGTCACTTTCCGATCCGGTGGTAAATTTTAGAATTAAGTATATAGACGCGTCACAAGAACTGCTTGTTAAGGTCTATGTGAAATAAAATATTTTCTATTCTATTCTAAGTCTTGATATTTTGTATTTAGTAAGGTCAAAACTATTATTTTAGATATTTTTTAATTAATTAGACAATAAATTAGTTCTAGATTAGATATTGTCGGTAACATTTTTTATTTCATACATAATATTGCATTGAACAACAGAGTGTTAATTTATTTTTATTCTGGTGTAAATAAACTAATGAAACTAAAAAAAATCATAAATAAGAGTAATAATGTATGTGTCACAAGAATCCATATAACCCAAAAGTAAACTACCACCACTGTGGTTGAGTGAGGTCAGTGTCCTTTGACGCACGAGGTTCTGGGTTCGATCTCCGGTAGGGCAACTTATTCTTAAACGTTTTTTTAGTTTTAAAATATATATTTTTCTAATACTGTATAAAATAATTATGTATTAAAGTAAAATCTACTTAATTTTACTTTAATATTTTTTTATTTCATTAATATATTTATTGAAAATCCAAACTTAAGAAAAATATTAATATTCACCAATCTAACACTGGCGAGTGTCGGTAATCGAACCGGAATCTCGTTGATGATTAGTGGCATTCGGTGTTCACGCTAACCTCTTGTTAATAAGACGATAAATAATAAATCTTAGATTATCGTATTATTATAATTATTATTCTTGGTACAAAGATAGATAAGTAACACTTAAAAACGCAATAATCATCCTAACCTTATCCCGTTTATATATCAGTTGATATCGGGACAGCTACTTAAACTAGAAGATTTGACAAGGGAACCAGCTTTTGAACATAGTAATAAGCAAAAAGTATCTGAACTCTGCAACCCAGAAGGAAAACCAAAACCAATCTCAACTTAGAAAATAGGCCAATAATATAATACTACATTCGCAGCCGAAATCCTAATACTATAATGATATACTCCAAATTATTGTGGGAACATTGACAAGTTTCTTTGTATTAAACAGGATATGTTAAAAATAGGTTTGCCTATCAAATTTGAATAGTTTCATGAATTTCTCTGAAGTGTCGGCCCTAAGTCATCAGAAATAAATTGGACGTAATTAAGCAGAAAGGATTCAACCTACACAAACACCAAAATTGAGTTAAACATATTAAAGAGGTCGTAAAGATCTATACTTTCGTCCAGTAAAAGATCCTACCAATAAACAAAGCTAAGAAATTTATACAATCATTAGATACCAACCCACATGTATGGTCGGTATGTATTATTATTTATCAGAAATAATCCAACATGCTTAAAACTGTTCTGTAATAAAGCAATTGTAAACCCAGGGCTTATATCACATATATCACAAACGAGGTTCAATCCACTTCGGTCATTTCTGATAATTTATTTAACTTGTAAATCGATTGTGACAAAATACGATATAAGCTTTAAAGTCAATTATCTCAAAACTAGTTTAATGTGAGATTGGATCCTTTCTGCTTAACTTCGTCCAATTTTAGCAGATATAAGATCTAAAAGATCTAATATAAAGCATCATGTTCCCAACAACCACTAATTTTCCAAATTGATTTATAAAAAAAACAATGGAGTTCATACATACCAGAGAGAAAATCATGTCCTAAATAAAAACCTCCCCCCGCTTAAAATGTGGTTGCCAATAGTTCCGAAGTGAATTTTTACGAGCTTATTATTCAGTATCAACTAACGATACCGTGAGCATGAAGTAGTAGATAGGTAATGGTAGAGTTTAGTAATAAATTTACATATATACTATAGCGCTATAACGTTAGTGCTCATAACTTTAATGATTCGATGTTGGTTAGGTTAGCTAGTAAACCTACTCGCGTAAGAGGTTTATTATCTCTCATGTTGGTAACGCAAAATTACCATAATTGATATTCAAAGTCAGTCTGCTTGTTTACCTTCGTATCTCATAAATCATAGGTTTTTGTAATGTACTCATAATATAATTTAGATATTTTTTAACAAAAAATGATCTAAAATGCTACAGCATAAGTAGAGAGAAAAAATCAAAGTAGAGTTCAATTGGAAAATTATACGAAAAATGACTTTAATTACAATATTTTTATTTAAGTAGTTAGACTAAAAATACATATTGAGTTTAGATAATTTAAATGAAACACCACATGTGCAATTTTCCACATATCACTTTCATTACATAGTTTCTTTCCGCTGTCTGTAGCTGTGTATGCTTAGATCTTTAAAACTACCAATCAGATTTTGATGCGGTTTTTTTAATAGACAGAGTAATTCAAGAGAAAGGTTGATGTATATGTATATAACACGCATAATATACCCGTGCGAAACTGAGACTGATGACTGATAAAAATATTTTAGAAAAAGCCTACCAGTTTTGCTTCTTAAAGCGTTATCAGAGCTAAAATTCAAAATACCCGTACTAACAATGTTTTTGTGTATTTTTTTTACAAAAATATTATTATAGTACTTAACTTAAGTTTTAGTTCCAATAGTGCTGTAAAATGCGAAACCGTTCAGTTATTTCAAAAATATTTTTTATTTATAAGTAATAGAAAAAAATACATGCGCTTTTTAATTAAAAAAATTAATATGTGGAATTTTCACCAAGCATCAACAATGAAAAATGTAAAATAAATTGAGTATAGTTCTAAAACCACTTATCGAATTTTGATTAAAATTAAAAGGGACTTTCCAGAAAACATCAAATAAAATCAATTCGTCGAGTGAAAAATCTCAGATTTTTCTACATACCTTAGATTCAAAAACATTTTGAGAATACACTTGAGTGCCGACACAAAACTATTTTCAAAACACGACACTAAGCACAGACCGCGAGCGAAAATCGCGGTATTTTCAAGACCGAGGGTCATGCGAGCCTTTCGGCGGTTGTATCTCAAGTGGTCTGCGTTGCGAGCCTCCAATCACTTCATCACCGGCCCCGCTTCTAGACGCAGTAGCAAGGCTTTAATGACCTGCTTAAGTTGGTACACTCAGCAAATTAACCACGATTCTTAATGGATTTGAACCAGCGACCTTTGACATGTGTCTGGTTAAAATTTGACTGAATTTTTTTGTAACTGAACATTTGTCACAATTAAATTATCTTTACAAATAAATAAAATTGGAGTGTCTGTATGTAGTATTAAAATAACCGTTTTTTACTAATTATTCTAATATCTTTAATGAGCAAAGTTGACTCTTCTACAGTTTTGTTATATGTATAGACTAGCTTTGTCAGCGACTTCGTTCGCTTTAAATTTACCAAAGTAACAAAGTTCAGAGATTAGCGGCAGCAAAAATACAGACAGATAAAATTCTAAAAAATATTATGTTGGTATATGTACGTTGTAAATATACATACACATTTAATAAAAAGCGGTTATTTAATATTACATACAAACACTCAAATTTAACTTATTTGAAATAGACGATAGGTCATACTTTAGAGGTGGTCACATATAAATTTTTACGGTGATGAGTTTGGTACTTTTTGAGTTTTGAAGTAAAATGAAAATGTTTTAATGACATGGTAATCAAGTTAAAAGTATTGCAGTTTTACCACAGAGCAAAAAATTACCGCCGCCCGCCCAGGGGCCGCACGGCGGTAATTCTGTGCTCTGTGAGTTTTACTTTGTCGGATTTAAGTCGGACAATATATTCTCCTCCAATTATACCGATCCGATAAAAATCGATATACGTTTATATCCATATTATGAGCGCGTTTTGATGACCGAATGTACATATTTTGATAGAAATATAACCAATTCGTTTTCCTTTTACACGCGGGCAAAGCCGCGAGTAACAACTACTTATTCTAAAATAAAATCAGCCTCAGTTACTCCATATTTCATTTGCAGCCAATAAAAATCCCACCCTGTGAAAGTCAAAAACGGCTGGACTGCGTTTCAGAAATTAGCCGGAACAAATAGATGGATAAAAATAAAAAAAATAGTTTTATATATAATTTACAGAAATACATCGTTTGTTTCTTTCACCCCACGACATTACAACTATTGCGCCAGTCGCAATGGCGGCCATATTTAAAGAAAGAATGAGAAGATGAAATATGTCATTTCAGAAATGACAGCCATAATCATAAGCACAGACGATTACGGCACATACCGTAATATTCAATTTGATTGGATTGGAATTTCGTGACAAATCTAACGATATACATTTGGTCACATTAGACATGCATGTAAACTTGAAATGTTCTTTGAACTCTACAATAAATTCCTAAATTGTATTTTTTTATTGGATTAGTCGACAAACAAGCAGTTAGACTTCCTAATGGCACGATACGAAACATTTAGATATGAAATTGTTATATGATTGCTAATATAAACTTGTTTTTTTTTATTTTCAGTATCTCGATTCTAACGTGCATGGGCGCCGGCAGCGGGATAGTGACATAGGCTATATAATTTTCATTGGAAATCAACAAGGTAAAATTCATAAGATATTTATTCTATATTGTTCATCGTTGGCGCTTAGTGAAACTTCCACATATTTATATTTTGAATTAGAAACACATTTACTTTTTCACTTAATACTTATAATTGAAAACTATTTTTTTAAAATATCCAACCGGTTTCGCCTTTTACAGCATCATCAGGGTTAAAACTTAAGTTTCTAATTTAAAAATATTATGATTATAAGATATTTATTCTATTTTATTTTATGGCAAAAATATTTGAAATTTATTAGTGTGGTGAGTTATTAATAATAACCGAAGGCGTCTAGGTTGGTGTTCCAACTTATTTCAGCACAATGACAATAAATTCAGTAAGAGTGGCGGAGGACACTCTTTCCCTGCGAACCCTGGGGAGCTAAAACGTGCACTATTGTCTCGACACGATCGCGTCTTTTTTCGCTTTTTGAAATGTCAAACTCAAAAAACCTAGTACACCCGTCCGACCAACCTACTGACACAGAACATGTACAACTAGTAGATAGGGAAATCGAGCGTAGGGCATCGCTGCCACCGGAGGGTGACCCAATACCACCGACCGACATAGACGAAGTGAAAGACTTAATCAAAAGTCTTCACAATAAAAAGGCCCCGGGGCCAGACAAGATCACAAATAAAGTAATTAAATACCTCCCCGCTCCCTTTGTATATTTATTAGTTAGCATCTTCAATGCTTTACTAGCCGGCTGTGCCTTTCCAGACGAATGGAAACAGGCCACCGTCATAGGCATACATAAAACCGGAAAACCGCGTAACCAACCCACCAGTTATAGACCCATTAGTCTAATAAACTCACTAGGGAAAATATATGAGAGAATCATTCTCTCACGTCTCAAATCGATAGTTTGGGAAAAAGGTCTGATACCGAACGAACAATTCGGGTTCAGACCGGCCCACTCTTGTACACACCAAGTGCACCGCCTAACGGAGCACATACTGGCCGGGCTAAACGCCACCAGCGGTCTAAAGGAAAACACAGGAGCCATATTCCTAGACGTCGCGAAGGCATTCGACAAAGTCTGGCACAACGGCTTAATATATAAGCTTTACCAAATGGGAGTGCCAGACAGGCTCGTGCGCATCTTACGAGACTACTTGTCGAATCGCCAATTCCGGTTTAGAGTAGAAGGAACCCTCTCTACCCCCCGACCC